>JAODAL010042522.1:0-34727 GCA_025379985.1 Phyllomedusa bahiana | reverse complement strand
ACTTCATTTTGTAGGTACACTTTTATTGGAGTTGTGTGGTGGGGGGGGGACATGCACTCTGTTGGGGTCTCAATACATTGCAGTTTTTAAATATAGTAGGCGGGTTTGGTGGACACACACACTCTATCTCATCAATAAGGCAGTAAGTCAGGACACGTCCATCTGGTTACTTCCCCTTTGGATCCCCACCCCCCCTTTAATAAATGAAAGTCTCATAGAATGAATATCACACGGGTTTTTGTCATCCAACTTATTAAAAAAACAACAACTCTGCCTACTTTGGGCCTTTGAAATTTTCCCTGACATAAAAAAGGGAAAAGGGAAAAAATTTCTTTTTTCGGTTCCACAATCAACCTTCTTGTAGGGGATAAAATCCACTTTGTAGTAAGTCACTAGAAGCTTTTTATTACTTTTAAACTAATATCACAAAAAAATCCCAAAACCTTTTTTTTCCATACGGGATTGACAGCGACATAGGTGTTATTACTAATTCACTAGATTTTTCCCGGCCCCGGTTTCCCCATTTGTGTAATGCAATATTTTTACTGTCTGATTTTTTTTCTTCAGCTTTTTACTTTCATAACAGACCCCAATAATGTCATGGGGGTGTAACAGCCCCCCCGGGGGTGGTGGCCCACTGGACCACCGAGGAAATGGCAAACCCCCCACCAGGGAGGGGAATCTAAGGGGTTCCCAGTATTCACCAGAGCCCGCCGCAAAGAGGATGGATTGCTCGGGGGGGATCTTCCAGGTCATACCATTTGGGGGGCTTCCCTGCGGGGCACCCAAAGGGTATGAGGTACGGGAACGGCGACAGGCTCGTGTCGGGTAGGCAGGTGGTCAGGGCGGCGGCTCAGGCCGTAGATGGTAGACACGCAGGAGGTCAGGACGGGCGGCTTATTCGTGTGGGGAAAACGTAGGCAGCGGTCGGTACACGGTAAGGCAAACGGGAAAACCTTGGACAGTTTCTCCCAGGGAACAGCACAAAGGATCCCCGGGGAGGGGGGCCGGGAAAAGGCCCGGGCTTAAATAGGGGCAGTGCCCGGCAAAAAGACCAATTACCGGCACACTGCCCCTTTTTAAATTCAAACTGCCCGGGAGGCCCCCAAGGGGCGGAGCCATGCGCCCGGGGGACGGGGGGGGGCCCCACAGGCAGGGGGGAAAAAAAAAAGGGAAATGAACGTGGCAGGGGCCGGGCCGGCGGGCCCCCAACCCCAGTGCGGGGGGGGCCCCGGCGAAAGCAGGGGGCCGGGCGCCTGGCCGGGAAGTGGTCGAAGGGGTCCGTTTACAGAGGGGGTTAAAGATGCCCACCCATCTGTTGGGCCCCAACACACAACGAATCAAACACTTTATGTTTTTTTAACCAAAGATTGGAAACTTTCCCCCCTCTCCAAATATTATTTCAGGGATATTAGAATAAAAATTTAAAACCTTCTTTTTCAGAAACCTCACTACTCGTGGACTGGTTTGACAATTAGTAATCAATCAAAATTGCTAAACCCTGAGTTTTTTAAGTCTTTACTCACAATTTTTTCCTATATAGAGACAGATTAACATCAACAAAGCAAAAACACAATTTATGAATATAAAATTGACAGTGTGTTCCAAAAAAATCAACGTTACCGGGTGCGCAATAGACATAACAACAAAAAAAATAAAAAAAAAAAATAACACAAATCCAGGGCCATCACATCACAAAAAGGGCCACACATCACATCTGGGAAAACGGTGTTTTCCCTTTAATGCACACAAATTCTTTGGTAATCCTTTATGAACTGGAGCTCCAAACAAAAAAATTATCCAATAAGGAATGCACAGTTGTGTTCAGTTTGTTGAACATTTTGAACTAAAAATCTAATTTTGACCAAAAACAATTACAGTAGCACTACTGAATAAACTCAGGATTAACTTTTATATGCCTCGGGGCTTAATTTCAACAAGTGATATCACTGATGTCTTTCATTAGATCTCATTGGATCTCTAGAAATCTCTTCTTCACTCCTGAAAGTAAACAGACAATTAATCACATCCCAGATGATTAAACATTCAGGGAAGGGAAAAAAAAGTGTTAACAACAGGGTCAATAAAACATCATTATAAGAAAACAAACTTTTTCAATCCTAAAATGTGTGCACAATGCAAGATATCAAAATGAGCTCAATATATACCACATGGAATTATTTTTAACAAAAAACAATTTAAAAGGATATCCTTCATATCACACCTATAGGTCACCTTTAAACCAGACATGACATGCATTGAAACTACAAGGACGCACAAGTATATTCTGTATGGTACCATACAGTGTCTACAAAATGTTACCTAGTTATCTGTAAGGACAAAAACAGATCAGTTACAAACAAACAAACATTTTCCTTCAATAAAGACCAAATTGGTCCTTTGTCTAAGCAGAGGAATGCAGGGAGGGAGGAGGACTTAAAATAACACAGTATCGCCTGATTTCTTCACTCTTAAAATAACACAGAGAATGCAGCGTCCAGAAGGTCTCCCCCTCCTTTCTCACATAGCAGCTGGAGTACTACAAATCAAAGCCAGGCTAAGAAAATTAGAAGGACTTTTTTATAACCCAATTTAAAAGGACTTCTATCACAAAATCTTACTCTTATTGCCAGAAAATAGCCTGTAACATATAACAGTCATGTGTCATAACTTTATGAATAAGCAGTTTAGTTTTAAATCAAATATATTAGGAAGATTTGCCTGGAAGAAAACAAAAAACATGTAGTAAATAGTCAGCTCAGTTAATTCACAATATTCGGCCACCTAACATCTCCAGATATAAACATCCTTTCTATAGCTAAATATACCTGTAGGGTAATGAGCTGCAAACTGTTCTCATATAATGAGCAAAGACAGAACAAACATTTTTTCCACACACACAGGACTAAATGATCCTGGGGCATTCATATTCTGTTGTGTACCTGCACAATCAGAAACTACAAATTTTCCTGGGGCTTCAACAGTTTTGTAGCACAAAACACAATACCAGAACAAATTAAAGGCCATTTCAAACCCTACAGATACAGATGGTTTTGGGGAATACAAACTTATGACAATTTTTGACTTTGAACACAGATCTGAACCCATCTAAGATATTCACTCCAGAGATCACACGGACATCGGACTCCACACATCAATTTAGAGGCAATAAAACTTTCACACTGCTTATCTGTGAATGGTCCATTGTTCACATAAACTCACTTCTCATGTGTTTCTTTAGATCTATCCTGCCAGATAAAGAGACCTGGATCTGAGCTATTACAGGGTCCCTTATTTTCGGGATTGCTATTTTCTTAAAATAACCCTGTTATAGTGATTTGTCCTGTATATTTAAAACAGCTCCTTGTTCCTATCTCCTCTTCGGAGCACCCCCTCCTTGCTGCATCCCATTTACTCTCCTGTATCCCTCTGTCTGCTTCAACAGCACGGACTAAATACTTGGAAATCTGATCACTCAATTCAATTTTTTCAACATCACTAAAGCAGGTCCACAAGGTAGTCAGTTGCACTATCGCTTCCAGCAACCCCCGTACACAAGTCTCCTGCTCTAGGCTCTGCAAGAAAAACATTATGTCCAAGCTACACTCCTGATCAGTCTAACTGGAAACAAAGCTATGTCACAGCACCCAACAAGCAGACCCTCTAGAGCAGCTAGAACAAACAATTACCAACAACAGACATGTTTTACACAATTTCACACTATTTTTCGGATTATTGGACAGAGATATAAAAATTCCGGATTATTGGAATCTAGCTAAAAAATTTATTTTGAGGTCAGAATTTTGCTAAAATGCACTGTTAAGCCTTCTGCTGTACCCTGCTCGCAGCGCCAAATTATGTTTTGCCAAGTTTTTCAATACAGGTTCTAGGTACAGCTTTAAAGAAGGCCAATCAGTCAGAATACAACACATTTTTATTTAACATAGAATATAACATATAAGTAAGAGAATAAACTGTTTACAGAAAATAGTGTGACATCCGGAACAGTTTTGCTATATTTGTATTTACAAAGATTAAATACTTTCTTCACCTTTGAGTTTATAACATCACCTGTTCTTATGACTTCAACCAGAGAGGCCTAATGGCGAGAACAGGGAACTCCAGGGACCATCACCAATGTTAAGCGTCCTCAACAATGGGAACAAGAGCCTCTAATTTCACCAAAGCCTCTCTGGTTCTTATAAGTCTTAAACAAAAAAACTGGCAGACACAACCTACATATTGTGTCCACTTAGAATACAAAGTTCTTTTGTATTACCTCATCTTGTATCATGGGGGGGCCAGTCCCTGAGACTAAGAAAAGAAAATACAGAACACTCGAAACCAGACGATGTGGCCCCCCTCAGATCATAAATTAACTGAAGTCTGTAGGCTTGAGAGCTAAACCGAGATATGCAAGCCTGTGTGATTATAACTTGTGATAGAACAAGTTAAATTATAATTAGTTTAATATACAAGAAATGGAAATTATGACATCAAATAGTCACATATTTCACTAGCACTACAATCAGCCATCAGAATGAGAAAAACTATGATCAACAGTGAGAGTGACACCATCATCATAGATCAGAATCAGACCCGTCCTACCCATCACCTGTCTCCATGTCTGAACCCGACTGTCCCTCATCCCGGTGAGACCTCCTTTTCTTGGGAGGATCATTCTTCGGGTCCACATCATAATCCTCCATCATACGCTTAAGTTCCCCCTCTAGCTCTGTCTCAGCTTCCTCATCAGAAAGGATACTGTATCTACTACTTAACACCATCATGTCCACACCCATGTTTATCTTATTCCCATCAGATTTCTGGACAAGAGTCCATTCCTGCTGAGGTTTTTGGCTGGATTTTTTCTTTTTTCCTCTTATTTTTGGTGCTCTCTTTCTCCCTGATGATAGATGATGGGCCTGGAGTAGAGGTACTATCTGGTTGCTGTATATCCTGCTCTACAACCACTATGCTCCCCTCTATGGCCGCTGCCTGCTGTTGGTCTGGCTGGTCACCTGAGGCAGGCTGAGGTTCTGGCTCGGTCAATAAAGCCTCTGATAACAAGGACACCTCCTCCAGGTCATCTGCCCCTTCCAATAAGCCCTCATCAGGGGAATCCCTGCAGATGTTATGCCAGGACACTGGACAGTCCCTATGGGGGTGACCAATCTCACCACAAAGGTTGCACCTGACATTCTGGCATGTGGCTCTGACATGACCAACCTCCCGGCACAAGCTGCACTTCACCACAGTGCAGCCACTCGCCATTTGACCGGCCGTCCCACACTTGAAGCATTTGATTTGGCTGACCAGTATAGAAGCACACTCCCCTCTCCCGGCTGATGAAGAAAGAGTTGGGCAGATGGTGGGTGACATTTTGGTGCTGATGCAGTTTTACCAGGGCCTTCCACCCTCCAGTCCAGACACCATCCTCATCCCTGGCCTTGGTTAAGTCAGAGAGGAGGTCACAATGTCTCCTGAGCCAGAAGACAATATCCTGATAGGGAACGGACTCATTTCAGAAGGTTATGGTGACATTAACTGTGTCTGGTTAAAATGTGGGAATAAAGCTAAACTTGTTCCACCCCTCAGTATCCCTGAACCTGGCAAAGTTAGCCCAGAACCGGTCCAGGTCCACCATAAGTTAAAAGCTGACATCATAGCCTTGCCTGTCCGGAAGGTTGATCACCGCCAGGAAGTTAGTCGGCAGGAAGCCCATCTGGCTACACAGAAGCTCTCTGACTACAAACCTTCTGTCAGGCAGATCTTCTTTGGCCCCTTTATGTCTAAACCTGACCATGTTCCTCCTCTTGAAAGCCTGTCCTGTAAAATGTGGGGTATAAAATTGATAAACCAAGCTCCAGGCATACCCAGAACGGCTATGGCTAGGGCCACTCACCTGATGTAATGGTGGACTTTGCATGGGCTGCTGATGGCCTGCAGTATGAGGGTCTGTGACTACAGGGGGAAAGTCCTAAGCATTGGACTGTACAGCCCCCTCCTCGCCATCCACCTCTATGTTCTCTGCATCACCAGCCTCAAGAGACTGGACCATAAATGGACCTGACTCCAGAGATAGTTCTAAATCCCATACTGACTGGGAAACACTTTCCCCTGCTGAAGCATCAGAAACAGGCATGTTAGTAGAGTCATTTGCATTATAATCCTGCACAGCAGAGCTGGGATCATCCAAGATAGCAGAGCTGGGATTGCCTTGCACATCAGAGACCTGATTGTCTTTCTCAGGTAACACCTGTGAATGCTGCTCTGCTACCACACCTTTAGTAACCAGTCCACAGTCCTGCTGCAGTGCACTTGTTGCTGGGACATGTTGGGCCACATGTATGAATCCCGCCGGGTCGGGGCGCACCTTTCCACCAGTTTTCCGGGCGGAAATCTGCCCTGATTTTATGTCGGGGCCGGGGCGCGCTAAATACATACATGTAAAGTCCGCCGCGCCTCGCCAGTTTTTTTAGGCACAGTGCGGGTCCGAGGCGCAGTGCGGGGCTGCGCCTTTATGATTCGGCCCCGGGAGGTAGTGCGGTCATACATGCGGGGAAAAGTCCACCGCGCCTCGCCAGTGTTTTAGGCGCAGTGCGGGTCCGAGGCGCAGTGCGGGGCTGCGCCTATGATTCGCCGCCGGAGGTAGCGCAAACATACATGCGGGGAAAAGTTCCCTGCGCCTCGCCAGTGTGTGTGGGGCACAGTGTGGGGACATGGGCGCAGTGCGGGACTTAGGTGCCGTGCGGGACTGTGCCGAAAAACAGTTCCGATGCGAGACAGGCTGGAACAGCGAGAAATCATTCCAGATGTCGGTGCGCAGTATGAATCAAAAATCGCCTTGGCGATTCAACATTCTAAGGAAAAGAGCTGAAACCTTAAAAATAAAAAATACATAAAACAAAATCACTTTCCAATATCCTAATTCAAGAATTAGGATATTGGAAATTGCCAGGAAATACAGTAATTCAAATTCAGAAAGCTATTCTGATTGGTCGGCATAAACCGGCCCAATCAGAATATAGCGAAGGGAACCATTAAAACCTATGGGGAAGTTTAGACCAATCAGAATCCACGGCGGGATAGTTCAAAATACAGTAAAAATGCTGAAAAGAGCTGATTGGTTAAGCTAACGGGGACTTGGCTAGCTCAGCCAATCAGAATAGGAGCGACAGAGACCCATTCTAGCCTATGGAGAATTTTTAGACCAATCAGAATCCACAGCGGGACAGTTCAAAATACTGTAAAAATGCTGAAAAGAGCTGATTGGCTGAGCTAGCGGGGGCTCGGCTAGCTCATCCAATCAGACCCGCGAGCTACTTCTCCCATTATAGTCTAGGGAGGGGATGGGCGCAATGCAATCTCGGCTCTCAGGCCGTGCGCATGAATTATTAATAAAAAAATCATTTTTTTTAAGTGTAAAAAATTATCAGATAAAGATCCGAAAACTTCTTTACAAATAAAGCATTTAAAAAACCAAAAAACTCGTTTGTCGCCGAGACGGCGCTAATAGGGAATTGCAATAGAGAGAATTGCGGGAAATACAGTAATTCAAATTGTTTTTAAGCTATTCTCATTGGTCGGCAGAAGCCACCCAAATCTGAATAGGAGCGACAGGGGCCCTTTTCTAACCTATGAAGGAGTATTAACCAATAAGAATAGGAGCGACAAAGTCCCATTATACCCTTTATGGAGAAGTTTTGGACCAATCAAATCAAAGGCTGGACAGTTTCAAAATACAGTAAAAAAAAGAAAAGCGCTGTTTTGGCTGAGTTTAAGGTGGCTTGGATACCCCAAAGCCAATCAGAGCACGAGCTACTTCTCCCATTATAGTCTATGGAGAGATGGGCGCTCTGAAATCTCGTCTCTCAGCGCCTTTGCGGCATGAAGTATTAATAAAAAAATTATTTTTTATTAAGTGTAAAACATTTCAGATAAAGAGCAGAACCCTTCTTTACAAATAAAGCAGTTAAAAAACCGAACAACGCGTTTGTCGCCGAGACCGGCGCTACATACGGAATTGAAATAGAGAGAATTGCCGGGAAATACAGTAATTCAAATTGTTTAAGCTATTCTCATTGGTCGGCAGAAGCCAGCCAATCTGAATAGGAGCGACAGTGGCCCATTCTAACCTATGAAGGAGTATTAACCAATCAGAATAGGAGCGACAAAGTCCCATTTATATCCTATGGAGAATTTTGGGACCAATCAAAATCAAAGGCTGGACAGTTCAAAATACAGTAAAAAGACAGAAAAGCGCTGATTGGCTGAGCTAGTGGTGGCTTGGATATCCCAGCCAATCAGAGCACGAGCTACTTCTCCCATTATAGTCTATGGAGAGATGGGCGCTCTGAAATCTCGTCTCTCAGCGCCGTGCGGCATGAAGTATTAATAAAAAAATTATTTTTATTAAGTGTAAAACATTATCAGATAAAGAGCAGAACCCTTCTTTACAAATAAAGCAGTTAAAATCCCGAACAACGCGTTTGTCGCCGAGACCGGCACTACATAGGGAATTGCAATAGAGAGAATTGCCGGGAAAAACAGTAATTCAAATTTTTTTAAGCTATTTCATTGGTCGGCATAAACCAGCCAATCAGAATAGGAGCGACAATGTCCCATTATAACCTATGGAGAAGAATTGACCAATCAGAATAGGAGCGACAATGTCCCATTAATCCTATGGAGAAAAATTGACCAACCATATTCCAAGGCGGGACAGTTCAAAATACAATAAAAATGCAGAAACGAGCTGATTGGTTGGCTAAGCTGGACGAGCCCCCGGCGCTTCAATCAGAGCGCGAGCTACTTTCTCATAGAGTTCTATGGGGAAAAGAAATTCTGAGCGCGCTCTGTGATGGGCTAAGTTAAAAGAGGCGCCGTTATTTGGACCAATGGGAGAGCGAGCGACGCTCCTATGGGTTTTCTAATGCAATGTGTAAACAAATGTACATGGCCGAAATTCAAATTTTTAAAACTACAGAAGTGGTCCTGATGTGTTTTATAAACGAATAATAAATGGGGGTAACAAAAAAAAATATCAATTAAATCATGTTTATTTCTTTTTTTCGTTAGCCAAGGATCAAATAGTATGGGTGCAAAAGAAAATAAGAAATAAACATGATTTTAAATTTATTTAATATTTTTTTCGTTTCCCCCATATTATTATTCATTTTATATACACATCGGGAAAAACTTCTGTAGTCTTATAATTTGATTTTTGGCCATTACATTTTTATTTCAGATTGCATTAGAAAAACCCATAGGAGGGGTCGCTCTGCTCTCCCATTGGTCCAAATAACGGCGCCTCTTTAACTTAGCCAATCACAGAGGCGCTCAGAATTTCTTTTCCCCATAGAACTCTATGAGAAAGTAGCTCGCGCTCTGATTGGCTAAGCTGGATGAGCCCCCGCGCATCAACCAATCAGCTCGTTTCTGCATTTTTACTGTATTTTTACTGTCCCGCCTTTGAATATGATTGGTCAATTTTTCTCCATAGGATATAATGGGACATTGTCGCTTCTATTCTGATTGGTCAATTCTCCTCCATAGGTTATAATGGGACATTGTCACTCCTATTCTGATTGGTTAATACTCCCTCATAGGTTAGAATGGGCCACTGTCACTCCTATTCTGATTGGTCCAAACATCTCCATAGGATATAATGGTCTTTGTCGCTCCTATTTTGATTGGCTGGCTTCTGCCGACCAATGAGAATAGCTTAAACAATTTGAATTACTGTATTTCCCGGCAATTCTCTCTATTGCAATTCCCTATGTAGCGCCGGTCTCGGCGACAAATGCGTTGTTAGGGATTTAACTGCTTTATTTGTAAAGAAGGGTTCTGCTCGTTATCTGATAATGTTTTACATTTAATAAAAATAATTTTTTGATTAATACTTCATGCCGCACGGCGCTGGATTTCAGTGCGCCCATCTCTCCCAAAACTATAATGGGAGAAGTAGCTCGCCTCTGCTTGGCTGGATAGCCAAGCCCCCGCTAGCTCAGCCATCAGCTCTTTTCTGTTCTTTTTACTGTATTTTGAATTATCCCACAGAGGATTCTGATTGGTCAATCCATCCCCATAGGTTTTAATGGTTCACTGTCGATCCTATTCTGATTGGGTGGTTTATTCCGACCAATGAGAATAGGTTTCAGAATTTGAATTACTGTATTTCCCGGCAATTTACAATATCATAATTCTTGATATTGTGCCGTTCTAGAGTTTTGGAAAGTGTTTTTTTTTTTTTAATTATGTTTATTTTTGATGTTCAGCTCTTTTCTGACACTGTTTTCCGCCTTTATAAAGGCGATTTTTTCGGAATCAAACTCCTGCTACACGGAGCGGAGCGCCGAGATTTCTGTCGCGATCTTCTATCTGCTTCCTCGCATGTTCCGATCCTGCTTCACTTCGCCTCTGTCGGAGGATTTAGACCAAAAAAAACCTGGTCTGCCTGTCGGAGCTGCCGAGTGCTGCACTGCGCCTCGCTTTGCCGACTCGCCCTCGTACATGCCTCGGGGTTTTCGAGCGCACCGCCTCCCGCCCCGGAACGCCTACACCGTGCCCACACCACGCCCATTGCCTGCCCCTTCATGCGGGGCGCAGCTGAAAGTGGCGAACACTGCGCCTAACACTGAATCCCCGCATCCGACAGCGGGATTCGGGCTGGGAGGCGCAGTATACGCCAAAAAACGGGCGAAAAGCCGATCATACATGTCGCCCGTAGTGACTGCACAATATGTACACCATTACCTTCAGGAAGGAGTCCAAGGTCTTGTTTCTGGGTGCTGCTTCCAGGGCTTTGTGGTGCAAGTTGGTGGATACTGACTGCTGGGCCATGTGGTGCAGACTGGTGGACACTGACTGCTGGGGCATGTGGTTCAGGCTGGTAGACAGTGACTGCTGGGTCGTGTGGTGCAGGCTGGAGTCGATGGTCTTGCTGCTGGACACTTTTCCTGTACAGGTCTCCCTCCTCAAAGGGGAGGCTTGCTAGTTGTAGTATAGGCCTTGTATAGGACTGCTGGATGGTACTTACCGAGGCTCTATGGGGACCTGTGCTTGGTCTCTGGCTCTCAAACCTCTCCTGGTTCCTGTAGGTTTACCCCACAGGTCCCAGTTGCTCCAGGACAGTGTCCATGTCCCTCACAGTCTCTGCCAGCTGTATAGCCAGTGACCCCAGCTTCTTATCCATGAGGTCTTGTCTTTCTGGGTTGGCAGCCTTCATCTTATACATACAGTCTATTTGTTTTTGCAGCAGGACCTTAGTCAACCTGAGGGTCTCCATTTTCTGCACCAGTGCAGGGATCTGGTTGGCCAGGTGTAGCTCCAGGGTGAACCCTGCCCCATTACTGGAGGCTGCTGGCTCTCAGGATTCTGTGCTGCTATCACTGGGGGGTCACAATTCCTGGAGTGGGGACTGGCTCCCAGGTTCTTCCCAGCTGCGGTGTTACAGCTTGCCGGCTGCCTTGGCCTCCTCCACTTTACTGCTCACATTTCTTCTGCTCCCAGATCGTGTCCATTCAGACAGCATTATCACCTGTTACTGCAGATTCTCCTGGATGGTCTGTCTCTCCAGAGACGTCCTCCTGTGTCTGCCTGGGGTCTGGGTGGCCTGCACCAAACTTTTCATTCCTGCTGCATCTTCCTTATTACATCTGCTTCTTACAGCACTTACATTACGGTCATTCTTCACTGGACAAACATTCTTCAGCACTTTGAGATTTTCATCCCTGGATTGTGAAGCCTGGGGGTTTATTCCCAGATTAGGTCTGGAAGCCTGGGCCTTGCTTGGGGAAGTTCCCCTGCCAGGGTAGTCCCACCCTTGGCTTTCTCCAGACATGAGGAGCTCACCAAACAAGTCCTCTCTCTAGGGAGGCAGTATTATAGTAGTTATATTCTTGTACATAGGAAGCAGTATTATAGTAGTTATATCCTTGTACATAGGAGTAGTATTATAGTAGTAGTTATATTCTTGTACAGAGAGGACGGTATTATAGTGGTTATATTCTTGTAAATAGAGGGCAGTATTATAGTAAGTTATATTCTTGTACATAGAGGGCAGTACTATAGTAGTTAAATTCTTGTACATAGGGGACAATATTATAGTCGTTATATTGTTGTACATAAGGGGCAGTATTATAGTGGTTATATTCTTGTAAATAGAGGGCAGTATTATAGTAGGTTTATTATTGTACATAGGGATCAGTATTATAGTAGTTATATTATTGTACATATATGGCAGTATTATAGTAGTTATATTCTTGTACATAGGAGGCAGTATTATAGTAGTTATATTCTTGTACATAGGAGGCAGTATTATAGTAGTTATATTCTTGTAAATAGGAGGCAGTATTATAGTAGTTATATTCTTGTACATAGGGGGCAGTATTATAGTAGTTATATTCTTGTACATAGGAGCAGTGTTATAGTAGTTATATTCTTGTACATAGGGGACAGTATTATAGTAGTTATATTCTTGTACATAGGAGCAGTATTATAGTAGTTATATTATTGTACATAGGAGGAAGTGTTATAGTATTTATATTCTTGTACATGGTGGACAATATTATAATAGTTATATTTTTGTACATAGGGAACAGTATTACAGTTGTTACATCAGTACAATAGGGGGCAGTCTTTTGCCTAAATATATTATATTTTGCGGTGCACCACCCAGCTGGAGATTGTAGTCTTACCAAACATAAGTCATATACATGCACGTTATTTGACATACTCTGCAGCATCTTGTATTGTGCATTTAGTTAAGTTTTTGACCGCACAAAATATGATAACAGGAGCTTTGACTTAGCAGCTAAGTAATTGGTTACTGCGCCTCAGAACCGGAGGTATCACGTTACCATAGCAACCAGACCTGACATTTCCAAACTGCGCACAGATCTGGGCTTCATGTGCGGCTCCAGTCTCTCCAAGGAACAAAAACCTTGGAAGAGACGTCTCACGGTACAATCTGTTCTACCTGTCTCCCGTCTCAGGAAAGCTGCTACGATGGCATTGAGCAAGGCTTTAATGCAGAATATATGCGCACATTTCTCTTTTAGTCCCGTTCTGCATTTCCATCGTTTGGTGTGAGGATACATGTCATTAACCTCATTTACCAGTATCTGTCCCTGCAGCGAACGTTTCTACTGGAGCATCATAGTCACTCAATGAGCATGCCCTACAGTAGTTATTAGTCCTCAAGTTGCCCACAATTATCAAATTCTATTCAATCATCTCTAAGCAATATCTGTTTTGGGTGTCAGTAGTGTTGCCCAAATCTGTCCCTTTTTGGTTCGACTGAACTTGTTAAAAAATGTGGATTCAGGATGTCGCAAACTGACCCCAACTCCAAACATAGCACTGGTCCTGACCGTACCCCTAACCCTGCATTGGAGTTAGGCTAGGGCTACACAGCACAGGACAAAAAAAATTGTTTGAAACCAAATCCTAAAAACCGCTTTGAACCTGAGTATTTCGTCAGTTTTTTGTCCAAATAAGCTGGATTTTTTGAGTGGTTTTTAGTTTTTTGTTGAGACTTTTGTCGTGGTTTTTGGAGTGTTTTTTTGGGTGGAGTTTAATGGTTTTTTAAATGTATATGCCTTGTTTAAACACTTGGGCATTTTTTCCATGCCAAAAACCATGCCACAAAACATCCAAAAACCTGCCCGGTTGTTTGTATAGACTTCAATAGTAAATTTTCTACTGGGCTCCGGCAGAAATTGCAACATGTTTCAAAAACTGCCAGGTTTGAAAATTGACCTGAAAAAATGACCTGTGTAGACTACAGCTTGTTTTTTGTGTTGACGTCTATGTGAACAGTTTTCCGTTGGATTTTCAGCGGTTTCTCTGTACTAAAACCACTAAAAATCTGATTGAAAACCTGTGCTGTGTAGACATAACCTTAGGGTATTTAGCTTGTCTGCAGGGTTTAACTTACTGGTGCTTGATCCTGCTGTGCTCATGGTTTAATATCACTTCAGACATCACTTCTGGTTGATCTCACATAAGGGTACCCTAAGGTGACGTACGATTGACATCAGACAGGGAACAACATCAAAGAGAACATGCCAAATGGGGACTGGTAAAGTTAACCAGTCAGACCTGTGAAAAAATCCCTAAGGCTATGGCCACACAGCATAGGACAAAAAAACTCGTTGAAAACCGAAACCTAAAAAACGCTTTGTAAATGAGTATTTTGTCATCTTTTTTGTCCATATCAGCTAGGTTTTGTGGGTGGTTTTTAGTTTTTTGTTGAGGTTTTTGGTTTGATATTTTGGGCAGCTTTTCAGGCAGTCTATGTGAAAGTTCTCCGTCAGATTTCCAGAGGTTTCTAAGTACTAAAAACCCCCAAAAATCTGAAAGAAAACCTGTGCTGTGTAGATGTAGCCATAGACTTCAATTGTATATTTTCTGCTGAACTCCAGCAGATTTTACAACATTTTCCTAAAACCGACAGCTTTGAAAACTGACCAGAAAAAAATTAGACCTGTGTAGACTACAAGTAATTTTTTTGTATTGAAGTCTATGTGAAAAGTTGAGGTTTTTGGCATCTTATTTTGGGCAGCTTTTCAGTTAGTATATGTGAAAAGTTCTCCGTCAGATTTTCAGAGGTTTCTAAATACTTAAAACCACCGAAAATCTGACGGAAAACCTGTGCTGTGTAGACATAGCCTAATACTGACCCTAACTGAAATTTATGGTTTACCTAAACTGGGATTAGGGGTTATGGTTAATATTTTGCTGATTTTCAATACAAATGAATTTGGGCTGGCCCAAACCGAAGCGCTTAGATTTGGATCAAATCAGACTTTGACCCAAATCCAAAGCGCAACACTGATGTCCACCAACACAGCTAACGGGAGAGTTATCGTAGAAGTTGTCATTCAGCTTTCCAGTTCTTTGGTCTAGTGACACACCACTTGTTCGAATATCTGCATACCCATGCGTATTCAAGGAGGACAGATGGGTGATATGATCAGTTAATGGTGAAATAATATTGTATTTAGTACTGCAGTAAAACACGGCATCGTGCTATAGCTCTGAAAACTAATGTTATTTGACATTCACTATGATAAGTAAGAGGGGTGATAACTGGAGTGGGTGGCTATGTTGGTTATTTAGCTTTCTTAAAACAAATCTAATTAAAAAACAGCTGAATATTTTAAAGTTTGATAGACAAGTATAACGCAAGGATGGAATATTTCGCATTTTGTTATCCTCTGTTATAGTCATCATCATGAACCATAATAACCTTATAAAAGTTTATACAATAATGTGCAACAAACATGCGAACAGTAGTAGCGTAAAAATCAATACATTTAGATATGTGAACTTTACTATATATATATATATATATATATATATATTATATATATATATATATATTATATATATATATTATTTTTTTTTTTTTTTATATGGATCTTTGTATAATATTTCCTGGAAAATAAATGCGTGTCAGTCTTCTGAAGTCGCCTACAGATCAAGTTTTTGAGATCCACCTACTGAGTAAGTGTACATATATTGCAAAATAAATAATTACTGTACATCTGAGTCATATGTTCTGAGAGATTCAGAAGCGGACTCGAAGTTCAGCAAAATTAGGAGCTACAGCTCTGTATACTGAGGGTACTATTTTTCATCCAGATAAAGCAGGTTAACCTTCACATAAGCAGCAGATACATAAAACAAACCTGTCAGGTGGTTTTTGCTACCCAAATTAAAATTAGGATATGATAGAGGGAGAGTAGCTGAATACTGTAATGTATAGGTTCATATGATTCAGAGCAGAATTTCTGAGTAAAAAGCAGAGTAAATCCTGATAGGACTCCTTAAGAAATAGTTAAAGTCCTGCTTACACTGTCCACGGGGTCAGCA
Source organism: Phyllomedusa bahiana (assembly GCA_025379985.1). Lineage (NCBI taxonomy): Eukaryota > Metazoa > Chordata > Amphibia > Anura > Hylidae > Phyllomedusa > Phyllomedusa bahiana. Next base: position 18,845 of record JAODAL010042522.1, on the reverse strand, counting down.
AGGCTTGCACTTTCTCTTTTATGAATCCTATCAGGATTTTCTGTGTGTTTTACCACAACATTTCGCTTCATATCAAGTGATTCTATATATCAGCTTCCCTCCCTCTGTCATATTCTGCTTTCAGATAGGGTGTGTCTACGTTGGACATTTTCCTTGATGTTGAAATTATTTGAGGGCAATATCCTGGCTTACTTTTCTGGTAATTTAGTTATTTTCTCTGGATTCCCAAGTAGCACATAAATGTAAAGCTACAACATAGTAAGGGTATGTTCACACAGCTTATTTTTCCGCTCATTTCGTCGCGTATTGCGGTATATACGTGGCGAAATGCGTGCCGCAATTACGGTAATTTATAGCTCTCATAGACGGCTATGGATTACGCGTCGTCTCGCCGCGCGTACAATACGATCGTATTGTACGCCCAGGGGGGAGAATTGACATGTCAATTGTTCACGCCACTTACGCACTGCTGACAATGCATGTCTATGGGGCTGACCCCCCCCGTGCTTTGGATTTACGCGCTGACCATCACGTGGTTCTATGACACGAGTATTTGCGAAGGTGTACTTAACATAAGAGTTCTGCCTAAGTACTGATACTGTTAGTTTTTAAAAGTGATTTGGCTTTTCCACTGGGCCAAAATAAAATGTAATCATAATATACTTAATACAATAAAGTGCACAAATTCGGTTGTTAATTTACTGCCAATAAATTTTTTTTTTTTTTTTGTTTGTTTACCAAAAATAATCATAATAAATTTGCATGTAGTGATTAAATAATATTACCATAAAATGCCCTGGCTATCACTTTCAGAAGATCCCTTTCTTTTATTTTCTTGTACAAATAGATTATATCACTTTTGATCAAAAAAGAATTAGGAAAGAATTTATCTCCCAATTGTAATGTGCAAGGTCTTTACATTTTCCAAAAGTGTGCTATAATAACAATGCTACCATAGTTTCTAGTAATTAATACACATAGAGTAATCAGGGTATTATATGACCACAAGAGTGCCTAAATAACGGTGCTATATAATTCAAGGATCATATAATATTGCTACCAAACACTAAAAACTAACCACTGCTTAATACTACCATATACTGTATTAGAGTATATTATATTCCCATACACCACTACTTTTAATGCCCAAACAACACTACAATTGACCACTCTAATAAGTATTGTGCATTTTTGTAATTTTTTTTACAATTATAGTGTCCATAAATCACATTCACAATAGACTACTCAGGGTCTTGTCATTAGCACTTGCTATGATCTAGTTGGTGCACCCCAGATGGTGCAGGTTTCACTGCATTAATCGATTCTGGTCCTAAGATTGTCTCTTTAGAATGTAGCAAATACAAAAAAATAAAAAGTAAAAGAAATCCACCAGGGCTAAGAAACAATTTTGAACACAAAATTTTGAAAAAAAAATCATTGGAATATTCCCAGCAGGTCAACATTTTGAACATTATAAATTGTGTTTGATTATATGTCCAGGCTTCATTACTTACTCTTTACGCACAGGTGGCGGGTGTGTATAGAGCTTCACTGTGACCCTGACCTTGGGTTTAACAGATTTCTTAGATTTATTTCTAGAGAAAAATGAAACCGCTGATGTAAGAACCATGACAAAAAAATAATCAGGTCCCCACCTGGCCAGAATCCGAGACACAGCAGCATAAAAATATTTTTTCTTTTTAACTTTGATTTACTTTCTTATGATATAGGAAAACTAAGTGACAGCCAATATGGCTGCCATTACAATGAGGGCCACATGTATGAAAACAGTCTAGGTCTAAAACTCACTTTGTTGCCCATAGCAACCAATCAGAGCCCCCTTTCATTTCATTGGTGCTCTGGAAAAAATTTAATGGGGCAATCTGATTGGTTGCTATGGGCAACAAAGTGAATTTTAGACCTAGACAGTTTTCGAACATGTGACCCTTAGTGTTGAGTGAACAGTAAAAAGTTCTAGTTCCATTAGATCCTTGTACTTTTGGGAGTTCCGTTCGAAGTTCTATTCGAAGTTAAACTTCGAACCGCATTAAAGTCATTGGGAGAAGATGTTCTGGTTAATTTTTATACCTATACAGGTGAGGAGTAAGCTGGAATTTACCATCAATAACAGTTAAACTGATTCGTGGAACAACTTAGTGATAGAATAATTTGGACTCTATGGAGTGACAGAAAAAAAATGAAAGGCTAAAATTACTTAATTCCTTTAAATGGCTAACTAAAAAGGTGGGGCAGTTTGAAAAGCAGGGGCTTGTTAGGAGGTGCAGCGGTGCAGTGATGGGCCCCCGTCTGTGGGGGGGCCCCAAAAGCCCTTTGACACGAGGGAAGACACCGGTTTTAAAAGGCAATGGTAAGGGGCAGGGTTGCCAATAGGGCGGGTGCAGGAAATACTCTGCGGGGGCCCTAATAAAAAAGGGGCCCATAATTATAAAAAAATAGGAAACTTGAAAATGGGTGGGGGCCCCATTTGATTTGGCTGTATGGGGCCCTGAAATGGTTAATAGATGACTAATGGCAGCCACGGTAACGGAGGGGGGAGGGACCCCATTTCACTTTTTGCACCAAGAACTTGAACTTCCCCCCTTCAGGTGGAAAATTTAGATGGAGCCCCATTGGTGGAGCGGAACATGCCAAGGGGAAACATGGAGGTTCTGATTCGACAACTTTGGGCAGCAAAACATTGGTGGAAGAGAACAGGCAATGAAACATGAGGTTCCAGTTCGACAAATTTAAATAACCACTGAAAAAACAGATTGGAAAACGTTTTGTCAGTAATGAGCGCACGGGGAAAATTTTAGCTATGATGATGGGCCCCTGAGGGGTCCTGCGACTGACGTTTTTCCTCGCTTGTTGTTGTGGGGTTTTACGGGAAAAGGGGGGCCCCCTTATTAAAACGTTTGGCGGCGCTGAAAAACCATTCCCGGAGGGCCGACCACTGCATCGGGGGGGGGGGGGGGGATCCTCTTTGATCACAGGCAGGCAGGGGGTTAGCTGGGGGGCCCACCCAAAGGAGCGGAGTCTAAGGGGCCCCTGGTTTCCCCCAGAGCGCGCGAAAAGGGGGTTTGGATTTTGGCTGGGGACCCCCAGGTCCCCACCCCTGACGGGGGTCTACCTGGGTGACACCGGGGGTGCAAAAAGGGAACACAGGAAAATGGGAAACAACAAACCCGGTTTCGGGAAAAACGTACCGGGAAACCCACAGCAGGATACAGGGGGGAAAATTAAACCCGTACAAAAAAACACCACAAAATAGGGCCGGGAAAAACCGGGGAGGGGAAACACAGCGGGTACAGACAAGGAACAGGTACCAAGGCAGGAACAGGACGGGTTTGCAGGGGACACCCAGACTAAGGGGAGACAACAAAAGGGCAGGAGCTCGGTGGCACAGAAATTTAACCAGCATCTCCAGGGTTAAGTCCAGAGTTTCCTGGGGCAGGAGCTCAAGATGGAAACAGCAACAGACTGCAAATGAACTGACCCGGTAGGGGAAAAAGAACTTCCTCTTATAGCCAGGGGGTCAGGGGTAAAATAAAAAGGGAGGGTCACGAACAAAAAAAAAATTAAAAAGGCAGGAAGCCCCCGGGCGCCCCCCCTAGGAGGCACATGCACAGAAAGGACCCCGGGAAGAAAAACAATACGGACGGGAAACACAATACAAGCAGAAAACACGGGGCTGCCAGGACCCCGCACGGGGAGCCCCAGTAGAACATGGCAGGCCCCGGACAGGGAAACGGGCCCAAGGAAAGGGACACTTATCTTTTTACCCCCAATTATCCATTTTCCTAGGGGCCCCCCTTTTGCCGCTTACCCCACTAGTTCTCCCCATCGTGGGCCTGGGGAACCCGGGCCACGAGAGCAAAGAGAAAACACGCAGCGCTCATTTTTTTTTTTACATGTTTTTTAATAAGAAAAACCCTTTTTGGGGAAAACTAATAAGATTTTTTTTTTCTCCTATGGGTTTGTAGTGCCATATAGAATATACTTATACTCTTTACTACTTTTGTTCATACAACTCTATATATCACAGAGCTCAGCAAGTCTCCTCTATCATAAAAACCCAATAAAATCACAGGAGTTTCCGCTTCTCTCCCTTCATTTAAAACCCCTTTAAAAAACACAAAAACTCGTTTTCTCTCCTCTATCATAAAAAACCCAAGGGTATCACAAAATTTTCAGTTCTCTCCTTTTATCATAAAAACCCTAAATATAAAACCGGGAGCTCACCTTTTCTTTTCCTCTATCATATAACCCTAATATCCAGAGTTCACTTTTTCCCCGCTCTATCTATATCCCTATAAAATTACAGGGGCTCAGTCTTCCCCCTATCATAAAACCCCCTTATATATCACAGAGTTTAGCTCCTCTCCTCTATCATAAAAACCCTTTATATTTTAAGAGCTCAGCTCCTTCCTCTATCAAAAAAAAACCCCCAAATAAAATTTCAGAGCTCAGTTCCCTTCCTTTTAACATATAACCCTATACCCTCTATAAAAAACCCATTTTAAATTAAACTCCCCAAAGTCCCAATTAATAAGAACACCACTCTTTTTAAAAACCTACAACACCCCCAAATAGGGGAACCACAACAAGGTCGGGACAAAAGCTCGGGAAATAACCTACAACCCCAAACCTTAGGGGAAGACCCCCCAAAGATCAAAAAACACTCGGGTTTTAAACCTAAAAAACACCACCATTTTGGAGACCACAAGAGGTCAGACACCACCTCAGGTTTTAAAACCTACAAACGCCATATAGAGACCCCATAGAGGTCCGAAAACCAGCTCAAAAAAAAACCTTTAAAAAAACCGCCTTTTATAAAAGCCACATAGGGGTCAGACACCAGCTCACAAATAACCTACAACACTGCCAAAATAGAGCCCACAAAAGGGGTAAACAGCAAGCAAGGTAAAAACCCCAAAACCCGCCATATAGAGGTCAACCCACCCTCAGCTTAACCTACAACACTGCCTTATAAGCCCAACAAGGGGGTCAAACACCAGCTCAGCTATAACCTAAAAACACTGCCATTTAGAACCACAAAGGGGTAAAGAAAAAAACTAGCTCAGGTAAAAAACCAAACACCCAACCTCCTTTAATAGCCCAACATAAAAATCAACACCAGCTCAGGTAAAAACCTAAAACACCGTAAAATGAGACCACATGGGGTCAACCCCCAGCTCAGGTAATCCACAAACACTGCCATATAGAAAGCAAAATAGAGGTCGGGACACCACTCAGGAAATAACCTACAAAAACTGCCATTAGGGACCACATGGGGGTCAGACCCCAGCCCCAAAACCCACATCACATACCAGTGAATACAGCATCCTCCCAATAAAAGAAGTAACAAAACCCCAACATCAGGGACTCACCCGGAGATGTCATATCTGTTGGGGTCGTTCTTTTTCTCCTTTGGTCGTACTTATTCCCTTTTTTTTTTTAAATCCTTTCCACACCCCCCTTATGACTTGCCCCCGGGCCACAACTCATCCCTATAAAAAAATTACACACAAATATTTTTAAAATTTCCTTTTTTTCCCCAGCCCCTTCCTTTATCTTTTTCCCCCCCACGTACAAAAACCCCCCAGGGGTGGGGAGCGCGTCCACCTAATTAGGGGCCTAGCTTCTAAGGGGCGGGGAAGGTGGGGAGGGGGGAAAAAACCCCCTGGAGAAAATTGCTACAACTTGGGCTTTTTTCCCTTAAATTTAAAAATTCCCGGGAACGGGGAAGTTAGGGGCCCTTTTTTGGGTAGTTTTAAAAGGCATTAGGGGCCCCCTTAGGTAGTTGCAGGCTTTTGGGGGGCCCTTTCCCTTTTGGGGGTTCGGGATTAGGGGCCTCCCTTTAGGTATATGGGGCATTTTGGGGCCCCCCTTAAATAGTTCCCGGGCAGTTAGGGGCCCCCCTTAGGTAGTTTGAGGCAGTTAGGGGCCCCCCCTTTGGTAGTATGCGGGCCCAGTTAGGGGCCCCCTTTAAGGTATTTGCACATTTAAACGGCCCTCCCTTGGGTATATGCAGGCGGGGTTAGGGGGCCCCCCTTAGGTATATGGGCAGTTAGGGGTTTTCCCTTAGGTAGTATGCAGGTTTTTTTAAAAGGGGTTCTCCCTTGGGTAGTAGCAGGCGTTTAGGGGTTCCCCCTTTAGGTTTAGTATGCGGGAAATTTGGGGCCCCCTTGGGTTAGTATGCGGGCAGTTAGGGGTCCCCCTTGGGTAGTTAACGGGGCGGGTTAGGGGGGGCTCCCTTAGGTATATACAGGCAATTAGGGGTCCCCTTGGTATTATAAGCAGTTAGGGGGTCCCCCTTTAGGTATAAAAACCGGGAAAGTTTGGGGGCCCTCCCTTAGGTAGTATACGGGCAGTTGGGGGTCCCCTTAGGAATTTACAGGCTTGGGTTGGGTCCCCTTATTGGGTTTAAAGGGCAGTTAGGGGCCCTCCCTTGGTAGTATACATGCATTAGGGGTCCCCCTTTTGGTGGGTTTCGGGGGAAAGCCGGGGGCCCCCTTTTAAGTAGTGTGCAGGAATTTGGGGGCCCCCCTTTTAGTTGGTAGGTGTCGGGGCCCCTTTTGGGTTAGTAAAGGCCCCTTTTGGGTCAGGGCCCCGAAAGGTAGTCAGGGCCCCTTTGACAGCCCCGGGCCCCCTTTTAAAGCCCACCCGGGGCCCCCCCTTAGCCAGTTCATGGCCCCTGTAGGTATTTAAAGGGCCCCTTGTAGGTAGTTAGGGCCCCTTGTAGGTTTTGGGGGACCCCCCCTGAAAAGGTACGGGGCCCCCTTTTCCCATTACCCAGGGCCCCTTTCAGGTACCAGGGCCCCCCTTTTTTATTGCCGGGGCCACCCCTTTTTATTAGCCGGGGCCCCCCTTTTTAGGTAGCCCAGGGCCCCCTTTTTTTACCCCAGGGCCCCCCCTTTTGGGGTACCGGGGTCCCCTTTAGGTATTAAAAAAACAAACGCCACTTACCTCCCCCCCGCCCCGGCCCCGGAACCCTCCGATTCCCCGCCCCCCCTACTGCCCCCCCCCCGGGGGGGCTTTAGCGGCCGGGGGAGTGAAAACCCGCACGCCAGGGGGTCGTTTAGGCAATATTACCCGGGGGCTAATCCCCCGGGTTTTTATTGCCTGCTGCCCGAACCCCTTTTTCCCTTCCCCCGGGCCGGGCCCCTATTCCCTTTTAAATGGCGGCGCTGCATTTTTGGGTTCTCTATGGGAATAGTATTGCGGCGCTGCATTGTTGTTCCTAGGGAAATAGCAGGCGGCGGGGCGACTACTATATTTACGGGTTTATCTCTGCCCCCACCGCTCCGGGGGTTTCCAGCGGGGTGGGGGACTGACACTATCCCCGCAGCCTATTTTCCCTAGGGGCCCTTTCCGTTTCCCTGTAAGGGGAAAAGGGGGGGAAACCAGGCTGCAGTGGCTTGATTGTCGGCCCCCACCTCCTCCACCAGTGAGTCCCCCGCCCCCAGCCAGCCGGCAGAAAATTCCCCGGGGAAATTAACCTTTTAACAGGGGAAAAATTTTCTAAATTGAGTGTCGGGGGGGGGGGGGGGGGGGATAAATGTAAGGCAGAGTAATGTCAGCTTGTGGGCCCCCCTGACCCCCAAGCTACAGCCCTTACGTTAAACGGGATAACTAAAATAAAGGGCCCCATGTTATATAAACCCATAGACGATCATTAAAAACCTGGGGAAATTAAATACGCTCCCCTTGGGGGGGTATATACAGCTCCCTGGGGGGCAGTTATACAGCTTCCTTAGGGGAAAGTATTTTGGGAGGTCCTGAGGGGAAGGTTTTACGTTTCCCCTGGGGGCAGTGATACATTTCCCCTGGGGGGCAATGTATACGTTTTCCCAAAAGGGGGAAAGTATAAAAAAGGTTTCCTGGGGGGAAAGTATATAAACTTCCTAAAGGTGGCAGGGATAAAACGGGTTTTCCGGGAGGGGGCAGGGGTATACACTTTCTGGGGGGGGCAGGGTTTTCCCATTTCCCCTGGGGGGAAAGAAATAACAGTTTCCTGGGGGGGTATATACGTTTCCTGAGGGGCAGTGTAAAACAGATTCCTGAGGGGCAGGGGGAAATACGGGTTTCCCAAATTGGGAAGTATATAAAGCTGCCTGGGGGGTGTTTTTTAAAATTTTTCCTGGGGGGCGTGAAAAACACCCTCCGGGGGGGTTTGTATAAAAACGGGCTTCCCGGGAAGGGCATGTTTTAAAGCTCGGGGGGGTTGTATTTTAACAATTCTGAGGGAAATTGATACAGTTTGCCTGGGGGGTTTATATACAGTTCCGGGGGGGGCGTGAAATACACTGCCTGGGGGGTGTATATACGCTTCCGGGGGCAGAAAAATTTACAGTTTCCCTGAGGGGCAGTGTATACAGCTACCGGGGGGGCAGTTTTTTACAGTTTTCCCTGGGGGGCATGTATCCAGTTTCCCTGGGGGCGTGAAATACAGCTTCCGGGAGGGGCAGGGGGTTTTTACAGCTTCCGGGGGGGGTTTATAAAAGCTTCCTGAGGGGCAGTATTTACACCCTTCCTGGGGGGCAGTGTTTACTGCATGAAACTGAGGGGCAGTTTTATACCATACATCCCCAATTTCCCCCCCGTTTTTTGGCGGGGGGGTCCCCCCTTTTTTGGGGTCCCCCCCCCCCCCCCGGGGGGGGGTTTGGCATTCCCCCCCCCGCCGATGGGGCGGCGGGGGGGGGGGGCCTTTTAAAATTACCGCGGCGCAAGAGTACGGGGTTTTGCGCAAACTCTTGCCCCGGGCGGGCCCGCTCCTACGGGGGGTGAGGGGGGGACGCAGCGGCCGTTTTCACCCCCCGGGGCCCTAAATGTGGGGGGGAAAGGCAGGGGGGGGACGTCCCTCCCCCCTTCCCCCCCTGTATGTCCGGCGACCGGTTTTTTGTGCCCGCAAAACGTTCGGGGCCCCGGGGGGGGGAAGGGGGGGAAAGGCGCCCCTGCGGGGGGAGGGGCACGCCCCGGCCTGCTCTCACTTCCCCCGCGCCGCGAGGAGATGGGGCAGGAGAGGCCGCGCTGCAGGACCTGGTGGGTGAGTGGATTTTATTTTTTAAAATTTTTTTTTTAGTTTAGGGGGTTTCTCCCTGGCTAACAGAAAAGGGCAACTCCCGGGCCCAAAAATTTGGGGGGCATCACCTGGCAACAATGGGCACTACCGGGCAACAAGGGGGGGCATACCTGGTAACAGAGGGGGGCCATACCGGGCAAAACAGTTGGGGGCACCCCCCGGGCAACGGGGGGGGGCACAAACCTGGCAAAAGGGGGGGCCCACTACCGGGCAACAAGGGGGAAACTACCTGCAAAAGGGGGGAACTACCTGGTAACAAGGGGGGCACTCCCTGGCTAAAAAGGGGGGCACTCCCGGGGCCAAACAAAGGGGGGCCACTACCTGGCAAACAATGGGGGCAACTACCTGGAAAAAAAAGGGGGCACTACCCTGGTTTAACAGATGGGGGCACTACCGGGAAAACAGAGGGGGCCCCCACCCTGGCTAAAAAGATGGGGGCCCTCCCGGGGAAAAAAACCCAGAGGGGGGCACAACTGGCAAACAGAGGGGGGGCACTACCGGGAAACGAGGGGAAATTCCCGGGCCCAAACAAGGGGGGCACAAACCTGGCAAAAAAATTTGGGGGGCACTCCCTTTTGGCAAAAAATGGGGGGGCACCACCGGGAAAACCAAAAGGGGGCAAAACCCTTGGAAACCAATGGGGGCACAACCGGGTAAACGGGGGGAAATACTTGGTAAAAAGTTTGGGGCACTACCGGGCTAACGATGGGGGAAACTCCCCGGGCAAACCCAGAGGGGGGGCCACCCCCTGGTTTAACAATGGGGGCCCCTACCCGGGCTAACAGAGGGGGGGCACTAACCGGGCCCCTAAAAGAGGGGGGCCACTCCCTTAAACCAAGGGGGGGGCCACTCCGGGCAACCAATGGGGGACACCTTTGGGCAAAAAAGGGGGCATTTACCGGGCTAACAGAGGGGCACTCCCCTGGCTAACAATGGGGCACTACCTGGCTAAAAAAGGGGGGCCCCTCCCTTGGGCTAACAATGGGGGCCCCTCCCGGGCTAAAAAAGGGGGGGGCCCCCTTTAAACCGGCTAAAAAAGGGGGGGAAATCTCCCTGGCTAAAAATTTTGGGCTCCCCTTACGGGGGGCCCATCTTTTGGCTAAAAGGGGGGCCATCTCCCAAAGCCGAAAGGGGGCATTTAACCCGGGTTTTAGGGGGGGGAACTCCCCCTGGCTAAAAGGGGCCTTTCTCCCTGGCTTTCCCCCAAAGCTTTATGCATTTAAAAGGTGGATGGGGGGTGGCTTTTTAAGGGGGCGGGGGCAGGGGGAACCAAAAATTTGGGCTTTTGTCCATGCAAATTTTTCCCCGCGGCGGGGTTAGCGTGGCCGCCCCCTAGAGTTCCTGCTTTTTTTAAACCTTTCAAAATTTGGGCAACTATGGTTTTTTCAGCTATGTGCCTTGGGGGGCAGGGGGTATACCTATGTAACTGAGTGGAAGTGTATAAGCTATGAAAATGGGGGGGAACATGTATACCTATGAAACCTGGGGGGCAGTAAAAAAGCAATGAAAACTGGGGGGCATGTATACACTTATGTAAAAAGGGGGCCCAGTATTTACAGCTTTTAAAACTGGGGGGAGGTATCCCAAGCTATGGGGCCTGGGGGGCCAGGGGTATACATCATGTGCCTGAGGGGGTATAAAAACAGCTGGTCCCCGAGGGGCAGTGTAAAAGTTTATGAAAACCCGGGGGGCGGGTTTTAACACAATGGCCGGGGGGGGCAGTGTTACATCTATGTGCCAAAGGGGGAGAAATAAAACAGCTAGGTCCTGAAGGGAAGGTATATAGCTTTTGGTGCCTGGGGGGCCCAGTTTTATACAGCTACTTCCTAAGGGGCATTAAATTTTCCCAGCTCCAAATTTAAGGGGGGGCCCAATAAATAGGGCAGCGGCTACCTTAATGGGGGAAGGAATTAATTTACTAAATCATTTTAAAATTTGTTCGGAGCCCTTTTTACTTAGGGCAGACACTATGGGGTGTCGCGTGTGGTCTTAGTTTGGCTGTATTTTTTAAAAGCTTTTGGGAAAATTGAGGGGTCTTGGTATTTATGGTATTGTTATATTTAACATTTAGACGGTAATTTGTGTGGTTTATCTACCCCATGTATGGGTGTATTTTGATAGCCCTATTATTTAGAGATATTACCTATTTATAGGAAAGGGTTTTTGAAAAAGGGAAATTTTTTGTCAGCGTGAACTTTTTTTAATAGGGTGGAAAAGAGGGGACGGGATTTATGTGGAATTTGGCAAAAAAAGGGATGACAAAACTTCCTTTTTTTCTGTAAAAAAAACTTTTCAAAGTTTCACAATAGGGTTTTTGAAAATACTGTGTGACTGCACCCCAACGAGCAAAATGTAACACGAGGGCAGGGGCCCCTTGGAAGTTTTAGGACCCTAGCAACCCCCCCTTCCCGCCGCCTAGTACAGTAGGGGCCGGGCGCCCAGGGCGAAAGGGCCTAATCCCCTTTAAACCCTTCCAGAGGGGGTTTCGGCGGGCCGACCCTCCGCTGAAAAACCCGCACAGCCCGGGGTGGGGGGCCCTTTGCCCCAACCCCGGGGCCCCGGGCACTGCCCCCCGGGGGCCCCATAGCACCCGGGGGGCCCACCGAGGGATTCACCGATCCCCCGGCGGCCCAGTCCGAGCCTGGTTATAAATGATGCATTATCTGTATTCTGCAGATCAATATGGTTTTGCAGATACCTAATTTGTAGAGGATTTGTTATGTTTTAGTACTCCCAAAAAACTTCCCTACTTTTAAAATTTTTGTGAAATGATTTTTCTTGCCCAAAAAAATTTTTTGCTTTTTAGTCTATGGATCTGAGTATGGGCTCATTATTTGCAGACTGAATTGTAGTTTTTATAGGTACCATTTTGGAATACATGCAACTTTTTGATCACTTTTTATTCCAGTATTTTCGGGACATAAGATGACAAAAAAAAACCATCTGGAATGTTTTTACTTCTGCGGTGTTTAGCATATGGGTAAATTATGTTATATTTTAATAGATCAGACTTTTATGAACATGGTGATACCAATTCTGTGTAAATTTTTTATTTTTTAATTAGTTAAACGCCAAAAGGAGGATGAATTGAACTTATAATATTTCTTAATTTTTAAAACTTTTTTTTAAATCATGCTGGGATGACACTTCTTTTTTGGTGCTCAACACATTCTTTTGCCACGTAAGTAGAGTAGAAGGCCTAATCTATTAACCCGTTCTACTGCGGGTCATAGATTTAGCGCTTTCTAGCTACAAAGCGACACTTCTGGCTCAGGTAAACCACTTTTAAATGAGTCTTCCCGTTCCAGCAGTAATGTGCCTGGATTTGCCGTACTAAAGTCATAAATATGAAGCTTCGTACAGTTGTAGTGCGACGCCTCCAGCACCTCCCCGATCTCAGGCACATTACAAAGTGCCGAGAGCGCTTTATAATGCACATAATTTTGGAGTGATTAAAAATATAGCAAACAGGGCTATGCCAGTTTTTGGCCTGAAAAGACGCCAGACTTCTGGTGCAGCCACGTACATACATGTCACCCTTAGTCCCCAAACTTGACCATTAGGGAGCACAATCACTTGTTGTATGTATGGCAATGCTATTGTACTGCCATATATATGCTTTCATTCACTCTGTCATAAGTGGCAGTTATGGAAGCCTGCATAAAGGTATGTTCATACGGTGTATTGAGCCCGTGTGAACATAGGTTATTAGATGCGTGTTTGGATCCGTCTATCGGACCCTAAACGGACTCAAACACACATCTAATAAATAGCAATGTGATTTTACATTGCTTGCAGAAGAGTGAGCGCCAAATGCGTCTCATTGTGTCTTTTGGATCCGTTCAAAGAATTGACATGTCAATTGTTGATCTGAAAAATGCAGCAGGAGCCCTATTAAAAATTTAAGGTGTGATCCTGCTGCAGCAAAAACGCATCCAAACACGCAGCTGCATGATGGATACGTCGTGGATGCTTGTTGGATCCGATCGACGCTGCGGTTCTGGGTGCGATTTTCGGATCCAAACTGGTCCACAAACACCTTGTCAACATGCCCTAACTCTTCTGGCTGCCATAGTAACCGATTGGCACCCCCCCCCCCCCGATTATCGGGGGGATGAATGATGCGCACTACTGTTCCTCATTCATTGAGACGCTGCAGCCGTGTTAGCAGCAGGGATTGGCGCCCACTCCATCTCCTGCTTTTAGATGCAGTTGCCAGCTGCAATTAACAGGCATCGCATATGGAACAGGCTCAGCACGTGAGCATACACCCTCTACGCCATTTGGACGTACGGGTATGTCCAAATGCATGAATCGGCTAAACATGCAGAGAAAAGTAAATAAAGACTATTACTAAATACATTGCTATTTTGATTTTGCTTCTCTTTAGAGTTAGAAGCAGATCCTATCTTCTTCTTTTGCACACATGTGGCTAGTTACCGGCCATCTCTCTCTGCTCTTACAGACTGCAGCAGTGGTTGGGATGATGACTCACTCCCTGCTCTGTTTCTTATCTAGAAATAAAGAGCTCTTTTACATTATTTCTTGACAAGCTTTAACCCCTTAGAGCTCTGCAGCCTTGTGCGCTACAGTTTACAAAGCTCCTGCACTCATGTCACTGTAACAGGATCAACTAGGAACAGCAGAGCTGAAATACTAATCACTGCTACAGAACCTCCCACAGTCTTATCAGGAAGTGTAAGTTTGAAGCTGCCTGTGGCTCTGTAAAACAGCATAGTGAGACAACCCCAATAATTACAGCTGACACCCATGGCTAACAGCAGGGATCGGAGCTGGCCCAATTCTTATTGTTTAAGCCTTTAGACTCTGTAGCATTTAAATGAATAAGCAACGGTGGCTGCCATGTTAGAGCTCCTATTACTTTCTGTCTTAAGCAGGAGGCAATACAAGTGCCATCTTGGTACACCCTTCTGCATTATTTATATGATGCAGGAAGATGCACAATCAATTGAGGCTCCCAGTGGTCAAGTACCCTAGGAAGACTACATGTACAAGTGTAAAAATTAAACCACAACATTTTAAAAAGTAAAGTATTAAAAGTTCAAAACACTCTCCTTTTGCATTTTTACAAATAAAAAAAAAATAAAAAAAGTTACACATAATTAGTATCACTGCACCCATAAAAGTCCAGTCTATTACATAATATATCCCGTACACTGAACAACGTAAGAAACAAAAATTCTACATGCCAAAATTGAGAGCTTTGGGTCATTTCACATTCTCAGAAAATAAGAATAAAAAAAGATTTTTTGGTACCATTGAAAACTATACTATAGCCCACAAAAAACGAGCCCTCACTCAGTTCCATAATAGAGACTATATATATGTATATATTTTAAAGTGGAACATAATGAAAACTCTACACATTTTGTTTCAGCAGAATTGTACCACCTGCAGAAAAACAAATAACACTTTTATACCAATCATTTATACCAAGGAGTGAAACCCAAAGAAAAACAAAACCCCGCACAAATGGTGTAATTCAATTGTTTTTTCATTTGCCACTCTACTAGAAATTATTTTTTGATTTCCTAGTACATTATATGGTGTGGTCAATGGCACCATTGAAAGCACATCTTGTGCCGCAGAAAATAAGCCCTAATGTGATTTTGCAGACGAAAAAATAAAAAAGTTATGGCTTTTGGAGGACGGGGAGGAGAAAACGAATGTGACCAAAAAAAAAAACCAAACAAAAAAAAAAAAAAAGAAAAAAAAAGGTTCCATAGGGAAGGTTTAATAGCACAGCGACCAATTAGACAAGCTCACACAATGCATACAAAAAATAGAAAGAAACTGATCACATCCAAAAGAGAATAAATCAGCAGACAAACTACCCAAAATACAACTCTAGCGCTGCTGTTGTATAATACTCCATTGGTATAAGCACAACTACTACCTCTTCACCACCTATAGCCATAAATATATATATCCATACACCAAATATATATAATGATACCATTAAATATAATGGAGTGTGGAACTTTAGGAGCCCATCAGCAGTAGATTCACCCTACCAAGGAGCGCCTCCTTCACCAACCAGACACTGTTTGAGGGACTCTTATGACTCCATCCATACAGTGACTAAGGAAGTGTGCATCCCCAATCATTTACTGACTGAAGGAAACACCATCACCCATACACTGACTGAGGGAGCTCCCACCACCATCACCCATACACTGACTGAGGGAGCTCCCACCACCATCACCCATACACTGACTGAGGGAGCTCCCACCACCATCACCCATACACTGACTGAGGAAGCTCTTATCACCATCACCCATACACTGACTGAAGAGGGAGCTCCCACCACCATCACCCATACACTGACTGAGGGAGCTCCCATTACCATCACCCATACACTGACAGGAAGCTCCCACCACCACTGCCACCCATACACTGACTGAGGGAACTCCCACCACCATCACCCATACACTGACTGAGGGAACTCCCACCACCATCACCTATACACTGGCTGAGGGAGCTCCCACCACCATCACCCATACACTGACTGAGGGAGCTCCCACCACCATCACCCATACACTGACTGAGGGAGCTCCCACCACCATCACCCATACACTGACTGAGGGAGCTCCCACCACCATCACCTACACAGTGACTGAGGAAGCTCTTATCACCATCACCCATACACTGACTGAAGAAGCTCCCATCAGCATCACCCATACACTGACTGAGGAAGCTCCCATTACCATCACCCATACACTGACAGGAAGCTCCCACCACCACTGCCACCCATACACTGACTGAGGGAGCTCCCATCAGCATCACCCATACACTGACTGAGGGAGCTCCCACCACCATCATCCATACACTGACTGAGGGAACTTCCACCACCATCACCCATACACTGACTGAGGGAGCTCCCACCAGCATCACCTATACACTGGCTGAGGGAGCTCCCACCACCATCACCTATACACTGGCTGAGGGAGCTCCCACCACCATCACCCATACACTGACTGAGGGAACTCCCACCACCATCACCCATACACTGACTGAGGGAACTCCCACCACCATCACCTATACACTGGCTGAGGGAGCTCCCACCACCCCCCCCCACCCCATAACACGGGCTGAGGAGCCCCCAAACCACCATCACCTATACACTGGCTGAGGGAGCTCCCACCACCATCACCCATACACTGACTGAGGGAACTCCCACCCCATCCCCCTATACACTGGCGGGAGGGGAGCTCCACCCCCCATCACCTATACACTGGCTGAGGGAGCTCCCACCACCATCACCCATACACTGACTGAGGGAACTCCCACCACCATCCACCCATACTACTGGGGAACTCCCACACCTTTCCACCATACACTGCTGAGGGAGCTCCCACCACCATCACCCATACACTGGCTGAGGGAGCTCCCACCACCATCACCCATCCACTGACTGGGGAACTCCCACCCCAATCACCTATACACGGGTGGGGGAGTTTCCCACCACCATCACCTATACACTGGCTGAGGGAGCTCCCACCTTCATTACCCAGAGACTGTCTGAGGGAACTCCCACCACCATCACACATTCTCTGAGGGAACTCCCACCACCATCACCTATACACTGACTGAGGGAACTCCCACCACCATCATCCATACACTGACTGAGGGAAGCTCCACCCCATCACCATACAATGACTGAGGGAACTCCCACCACCATCACCCATACACTGACTGAGGGAACTCCCACCACCATCACCTACACAGTGACTGAGGGAGCTCCATACCCTGACTGAGGAAGCTCTTATCACCATCACCCATACACTGACTGCGCCCCAATGGCTGTGTGAACATACCCTAACCATCACTTCCAATCTCCTGAACTGGATAACAACCATGCGTGATCTTTTAAACTGAATTACACCCTCTACAATCTCTCGCACTCAAAAACAACCACACACAATCGCTCGATAGGAATAACTAACACCTGCGATCTCCTGATCTGGATAACAACCATCAGCACATTTATGAGTTAAATAACAACCAGCAATTACGGTATTTGTTTTATCACTTGCTTGGCTATTTTCAGAACCTCCATAGAAAAGAACGGGTTGAACTGCGCAATTGTCTAAGACACACCCCCAGAAAGGGAATTTGCTTTGTGGTAAAACCTTTTTAACCTGCTATTTTTGCAAATTTGGGGCAAAAACCACAATTGTATTGCACCAAAGCCTAACAATCACCAGTGAGTTCCCGTGCTGGATAACAACCACCATCAATCTACTTAATACCTGCTGATTCCAAGCAGAGATTTGCTCCAAATCATTATCATCTGCAACTTCTCTCCATAACAGTATTTGATAATATTTACAATTTAAAGACACTATAAAAATATTTCTGTTCGGAAAACTAATCTTTTCTTCTCTTCCTTTACCTTTCTGTGGTGTGACATTTGTCACTAGAAAAAAATATTTATGTGTGTGTTGTATATTTTGCAGCACAATTTACTTTCAGTCTTATTTCCATCTTGTGTGCTTTTTACAGACAACTATTATTCATGGAGAGATCAATGCGCCACAAAAGAACTGGTAAGTTTTTACACCTGCATAAATATTGCTGGTGCTTCTGTAAGTGACAGTCTGAAGTGTTATTTTAGTAGGCAGCATCAGAACCCAAGTGGGCAGCTTCATATTCAGGGCCAGGTTTCTACTCTTTGAGCTTCCCATTTGGTAAACAATTTGGGACAGTTTTATGTCCCATTAAAAATATCTCTGCTTGGTGTCCATAAAGGTCTATTAATTTTACAGGTCTGCTCCTTCTGCCAAATATATATCACAGAGACCTCAATAATCCATACTAAACTGATTTAGCAGCAAGTGTCGGACTAGGCTGTCTGGGGCATAACAGGGGAGTTAACTCTTGGGGGTTACCAATGGAGTTTATTCTTCTACTGTACATGACTCTTGCACTCTGCCTCTCTTTGCCTTTATTCCTGAAAAGCAGCACCAGGTCTGCCATAGCAGTTAAAGCCTGATACCAGCAGAAACACAGGTATGGTTTTACACTATGAATGATCTACATGGTTGTCCTTCCATTTTTGTGCACATTCTTAGAGATTTTTTGTCTATAGACATTTTAAAACCCATTCAAATTTACAATTTACCGTTCAATTGTTTGCAGAAAATAGTTATAAATTAAGAACTACAAGCAGTCCCTGACAAACAGTTAAAAACCATGGTGGAGAAGGGAGCCAAAGGCTCCCTGTCCTTCCAAATAGTCTTGTAGGCTGCAAGCTGCTGGTGTCCAGACATAAGTGGCGTAATAATATGGGTGTGCTTTGGAGGGGAGGGGGGGGGTTCATGGCAGGGCTAAGTGTGATGTCATGTATGTGGGCATGGCCCACTGCAGTGCTATGCAGTGCCAGGGGCCCATAATTCTGTTAAGACGGCTCCGCACATGTATGAAAACTGTCTAAAATTCACTTTGTTGCCCATAACAACCAATCAGAGCGCTTCTTTCATTTTTCCAGAGCACTATATGAAATGAAAAGGGAGCATTTCCACTTGCATTTCCACAGTCAGTCTCGGCTCTGGCTACTCTGGTTAGCAGTGTCTTAGGGAATGTAGATTTTCACCCTTTACCCCTGTAGAGGGATCTGGACTTCGCTGTTACATATTCTCAGGTAGCATATGCAGAGTGAGAGGGGAGATAGTAGAAAAAGGCACCAGAAAGGGCTATGTGTACTGAGCACCAATATGTGAAATTTCTTGCCATTTAT
>JAODAL010042521.1:0-34728 GCA_025379985.1 Phyllomedusa bahiana | reverse complement strand
AAATGGTTTTTTAAAAGATCCTTTTCCGGCATTTTTTAAAAATGTGGGGGTATGCGGTTTGGGGCTAGCTGTGGCCCAGGCGGTATAGTCAATGTCAGTTCAACAAAAATGGTGGTTAAAAGACCCCTTTTTTGGGCATTTTTTAAATGTGGGGGTCATGCAGGTTTGGGGCTCATGCTGTGGCCAGGACGGGTATGTAATGTCCAGTGAAACTAAAATGGTGGTGAAGACTCCTTTTTCCGGCACTTTTTAAATGTGGGGGTCATGCAGGTTGGCGGATCATGATGAGGACCAGGAACGGAATAGTCAATTTCCAGTTCCACTAAAATGGTGGTTGAAAGACTCCTTGTTCCGGCACTTTTTAAATGTGGGGGTCATGCAGGTTTGGGGCTCATGCTGTGTACCAGGACAGGTATAGTAAATGTCCAGTGAAAATAAAATGGGGGTTTGAAAGACCCCTTTTTTTCCGGCACTTTTTAAATGTGGGGGTCATGCAGGTTTGGGGCTCATGCTGTGGCCAGGACAGGTATAGTCAATGTCCAGTTCAACTAAAATGGTGGTTGAAAGACTCCTTTTTGCGGCACTTTTTTAAATGTGGGGGTCATGCGGGTTTGGGGCGCATGATGCGTTCCAGGACAGGGATATTCAATGACCAGTACAAGTAACTGACGGTTCAAATCATACTGCTTCTGGCACTTTTTAAGTTGTGGGTAATGCCGGTTTAAGGGTCAGGCTGTGGTACAAGACAGGGATAGTAAATGGTCTGTGACTTTTTTTCTGTGACTTTTATAACCTAAGTGTGTTGCCTAAGATGTAGCACGTATCCATTTGACTGTTGTGGATGTTAATTTCAGCTTCTCCAGCCTTGTTTGGGTGTAATAATGAAGGTGTTGTTGCTCTCCCATAGACTTTAATGGTCATCACGCATAATCGATGCTCACTATCGAAAAACCTTATCGATAGCGGCCGACTATCGACTATCGATCGATCTCGATAGCCAACGCAATTGCTCAACACTACTTCCCATGTCAATTTTACTGTGTAGTAAAACTCCTTTAACATAATTAACCACCTAGAAACAATTGTTTTATCAGTTAATCCACACAGTGAAGTAGTTGCTGGAATAATCATAATAATTATTATTCCATTATTTTTCCCATTCAGTTACGCCATAGATGTCATGTTTACCTGCTGATAACTGACTGCCAGGAGATCACATGACATATGTGTGGTGAATCCCATGACTGCTGTGCCAGTTATTCCTTGGAAGCAATTAAGGTGAACAAGAACTTGGACCAAACCATTTTTTGCTTTCTAGATAGGGCACTACTGCATTGGTAAGTAGGATGTACAAGAGTAAAATTTTTAATACATGTATATCAGGGAAAAAAATTACAAAGGGACGAGGACCCACTATTATAGCTCCATAGAGATGATAGCCATGCATGCCTGTGGGTGTTGTCTTGGAAGTCTATAAAACTTATTGTAACAGTGTGCGCCAAGGTCTGACATCCGGCCCATGGTCGTGTCCTTTTCCCAGCATCTATGGTGGGTCATGCCACAGTCTGGATCTCGGTTCGCACTCATGCCAGCTCCTAGTCTCAGCACCCTCGGCCTGCTAATCATCTTTCCAGCGCTCCCTGCAGCAGCTCACTTGTTCCTGTTTCTCAGCCAGTCATCTGCTAATGCTCAGCTTTCCATAGCCAATCTTTCCTGGCCATTAACTATTCCTGAACACTTCAGCCTGTATTCCATGCACAGTTACTGGTGTCCATTCCTGGCGTGTCAACAATTCCTGTGCATTATTTCTGATTGCCAATCTTTTATTGACCTTCCTTTACGTTCCTGATCCTGCTTTGTCTGTCGCCTGCCCTGACCTCATGACTGAACCTGACCCCGCTTGCATGCTGGCAGCCTTGACTGTTTGCTTACTCCCCACAATGCCTTTGCCTCTTGCTCCGATACCAAGCTACTCCTCATGTTGGCTGTCACTTCAAAGAACAACGTCGGGGATAGCAACCACAGCTAGGTACAACCTGCGTTGCGGCAGACTTTGGTAATAACCGGAGTATCATTAGACTCTGCTCCACAGTGTAGTTTACGCCTTATCCTGATGGTTACCCATCTGATCCACATCATGTCTCTTGTGAGTCAAACTGTAACATTTACGGAGAATACAGAGATGATTCCTTTTGACTTTGTAAGACTACAACCACCAGTTTGCCAGGCTGCCTCGAGATATCACCAGGGTAGGGGGCTTTAACTGGTAAGTGAGGGACTCTGTGGGAGAAAAAGGACCAGAATTTTGGGGAGGAGGAGTCAGTGAAAGAGCAACTGAAACAGAGAGCAGAGGGAGAGAATGTGGTTGTGAGGTCCCCTGACTGTTAATGTAGCCAAGTTGACTATTTCCCCCCTTGTTGTAGCCGAACCAACAACACACTGGAGAGCTGATTAAAGTATAAGAACGTGTGGATCCAGAGCATGGCGGAAGAGTGAAAGCTTTAGCACCCAGCTACCAGTAGATACTGGTTAAACGTATAAGTAGTGAGTTGTTGTTCCTACTTCCTTGTTCCATCTCAGGTTAGTAAATCAGTTTACATCACCGGGTTACAGTTACTTTTACTTGCCAGTATTATAACTTCAAAGAAGAGAGACTGAATGCATTTCTAGAGTGAAATAATATAACAAGTTATAGTGACTAGGATTCTGAAGATGGATGATTGATCTGATTGCCAGATTATAGTCAGGAAGGACTCCCTTAAAATGAGGACAATTGGCTTCTACCTCACTGGATTTTTGCCTTCCTCTGGATCAATACTGTAGAACATTAGGCTGAACTGGATGGATGTCTTTCTTCAGCCTTACAAACTATGTAACTAGACAACACACATGCATTGCCACCTTACTAAATCTTTTTGGCTGAACAAAACCACTGAATGTATATCAAGGTGGCTAGATATCTTGGTAGAGGTCCAGGTCCTCAAGATGGTGGACCTAAATATGCTCTTTTTAAATTCTGGTTCTGGGCTTAGCCTCGATTAGTGTTATGCGTTTTGTTTCTGAGTAACAAGATCCTGTGCAAAACGCCCCTTTCTAATTAGTTTAGACTTAATTAGTTTACCAGCATTACTATCTCAGAGGAATGGGTTAGTTAATTGATTAGATATTTTTAGATGAATGTGTTCATTTTAGGATAAACTAGATAATGTGGTGACTGTGTGTAATGATTCTCTAAAACAGTTTCCACAGATAAATACTATTGACCAAAGCGGTAAATTACTTCTTGTGATTTATTGGAGTTCATATATTTTCACTGTAACACTATGTCAGGCATGTGATGAACTGTAACACAAACAGCAGCTAAACTTATCTTACTTTAGCAGTAACGAAAGAATGGATAATGTCAGATTTTCTACAGGAAGGCTATCCAACATCGTAGAGCTCGGCAGCATTAAGTTATTATTGTGTTTTTACCTTACCAAAACAATAATGCTCCTATATCATAATGGGCCTCTGTGGTCTGCTAAGAGCACCAAAAAGAGAATCCCAGTCATGTAGTTTCCCCATAATATAGTCAGTCAAACACTGCCCCATAATGGTGCCGGTGACAAAGTGCCCACAATAACACTGGCCATCCATGCCCACAATAGTACCATCCATAGTCCTCCATAATTACTTTCATTTCCATCTTCTTGTTCTGTACAATACTTATCTCTGATACGGAAGCTACATTTTTCTTCTAAAGGACTGCAAAGTCACCAAAACTTTAAAAGGGTTACCCAACCATTGAAAACAATAAAGTAAAATCTTAGATTGTAAAAAAAAATGACATAAAAAACTCAACTCATCTCTTCAGTCCTCTGCCCAGCCAACAAAGAGCTAGCTGTCACTCCCAGCGAATAAGTAGCCTCTGACACTGCTGATTAGTGGCATCAGTCATATTATATTAGATTGTCTTCTTTGTCGGATCCATGTTAGGTTGGGGAGGTGGGTAGAGTTTTACTTTATTCTATTTGCTACGTTCATACAATCTATTTTAACCCCTTAAGCCGAACGCCTGAAAAGTAGTTAATGGCCAGAACATTTTTTTAGTTTTGGCCTTCTTGCGTTTAAACAGTTGTAACTTTTTTATTTTTTCAATGACGCGTTTTATTCGAGACAAGTTGTAATTTATAAGGGAATAGTTTAAGTACACTTATAAGTAATTGCAGTATTTTTTTTTATTTTTTTTTACAAAATTTTTTTTTTTTTTTTTATTCTTTTTTTTACACCATTCACATTTCACACTTAATAACTTGTTAGATTAATTCTACAGGTTATTACGGTCGTGTGGATACCAAATATGTGTAGGTTTTTTTGTGCGTGTAATTTATGTACAATTTTTTTTATTAATATTTATTTTTATTTTTTTATTAAATTTTTTTTATTTTTTTTTTAACACTTTTTATGTTTTTTTGTTACTTTTTTTTTACTCCCATGAAGGGAGAACTGTTTAACATTTTTTAAGTTTTTTTTTACACTAGTAATGTTTTAGCATATTTATATATGCTAATACATGCTAATCTGTGTCAGTTTGACACAGGCAGTGATTAGGACAGCACACAGTGTGTCCTAATCACTGGCTTCATACACAGACAGATCTGGGGCCACGCTATGTCCCCAGAGCGGACTGTGCAGAAATGTCCCTGAGCTCTGTCGGGTGGGGCCGGGCGTTTCGATCACCCGACAGAGCAGGGGATCCCTTTGATTGCGCTGCGGTAATGCACCGCCGCAATCAAAGGGTTAAAGCATTGGGTTGCGGAGGTTTCCTCCGCTACCTGGTGCTAGCAGGAGATGCTCTGGGATCAGGGCTGTGTAGTACAGCCCTGATCCCAGCGCAATTGCGGCGCCGCGCGCCGCAAACACCGATGTCTGCAGCGACGTCAAAAGACGTCGCTGCAGATGAACGACCTGAAATGCCCGCCGTCAAAAGACGGTGGGCGGTCGTTTAGGGGTTAATATAGTAACATAGCAGATACAATTTGAAAAAGACACAGATCCATGGAATCTATCTTATAACCCTACAGTGTTGATCCAGAGGAAGGAAAAAACCCTCTAGGCGGATGTCAATATTCCCATACAAGAGGAAAAAATCCTTCCCAACTCCAAATATGGAGAATAAATTCCTGAATCAACGTCTCCCAAAATCTAGTAACCATAGCCTGCAATATTATATTTTTCAAGAAAGGCATTTAGGCCCCTTTTGAACTTGTTTAATGACTCTAAGAGTATGTTCACACGGCGTAATTTCACCACGTATTTGCACTCTAATACGAGCGAGATGCGCTCTGAAATTATGGTAATCCATAGTTCTCATAGAACTGTTTATTATGTCGGGGGGGGGGGGGGGAGGCATAATAAATATGTTTAAATACATCAAAGGTCAATATAGAGATCTCTCCCAAGATCTATTTTCACCCAGGACTGTATCTAGAACAAGAGAGCATCCTCTACGCCAAGAGGAAAGAATGTTTCTACATAAACATAGAAAGGGATTCTCTACTGTTAGAGCAATAAAACTGTGGAACTCTCTGCCAGAGGAAATTGTCATGCTGAATTCTAAAACAGAGTTCAAAGATGCATTTCTGGAGCGTGATAATATAACAAGTTATAGTGACAAAGATTCGGCAGAAGGGTCGTTGATCCAGGGATTTATTCCGATTGCCAGATTGGAGTCAGGAAGGAATTTTTTCCCTAAAATGAGGACAATTGGCTTCTACCTCATGGGGTTTTTTACCTTCCTCTGGATCAACACTTTAGCATAACAGTCTGAACTGGATGGACGTCTTGTCTTTTTTTCGGCCTTACAAACTATGTAACTATGGATTATGCCTCCTCTCCCCGCTCGTACAATACGGGGGAGATAAGTGACATGTCAATTATTCGCGGCGAATATGCACCACGAGTAATGAATGTCAATAGGGCCAGTGCCATGGGAATATGCGCGTATAAGCAGAGCTCCCGAAAGACATGATGTACTGTGGCGTGTACTATACGCGCCGCAGTACATACTGTGAACATACCCTAACATCAAAGCATCTTGTGGCAGTAAATGCTACATGGAATTCAACGCAGATTCCACATTGGATTCTATGTCAAAATCCACATATAAACCAGGTCCCATTCATTTGAATGGACAGCCCGTGCTGTAGTTCACAGTGTGAACTAGATTGCAGATTTTTTATATCACATATTTCGAAATAAAATTAACATGGTCAAGTGTGACACAAAATAGTCCCATTGAAACGATCAAAATCAGAAGCAAAAACTGCCTCTGCAAAGTAAATCCAAGGTATCACCTTTCAGCCTTGGATCCCATGTCAGATTTTTCCATTTGGAAAACGCGTTCCTTGTGAATTATCCATTCTGGAGCATCTTCTCTTATAACTCTGTGCTGTGTTGTTCCTTTTATTCCTTCTGGAAAAAAAATTCTGAATCTGTCAACAGGGTATTACCAATTAGGGGTGTGTCCCTGCACAGTCATTGTCCAATCAGTGCTGACAGACAGCACTCGGATAACTGGAATGGTTACACCCAGCTGACAGGTTCAGTAATACATTTCTAGGAGGAATAACGAAAGAACAGCACAACACAGTTATAAAAGAAGATGCTCCAGAATTACTTCACAGGGAACACAAGGATTTACTAAAACAGACATTTCTGGAGATGTCATGGGTCTTCTTTAATTAGAATTGACCATAGATATTTTAGAGTGGAGAGTAAAAAATACGTTTACAGATTGGTCAAAAACGTACCTAAATCAGGACGAGGTTAGGCATCAGTTTGGTTTTTATATGCTTAAATGTGGAAATAAAGGTAAAAAAATACAACAAGGAATTTAGTAGTAAAGCAAACTGCTTATGAAATAGAGTCTCTGCATCAATTTTAAATATTTTGTTTTACATTTTCCTCATGTACAGTTGAGTAACATTAAAATGACCACTTCCTGCTTTTGACATCAGCAGCTCCTAGCTAATGAAGGAAGAATAAAGTCAAGTGTCGTGTGCTGGCTTGGTGGGTATATAAAGTGTGGGATAGGCTGTCTGCACACATGTCCTTTGTTGCTGTTTTGGTTAAAAGGGGTGATTTACCAGTTGAAAAAAAGGCTTAGGGCCAAAAGTGACAGTATTTCAGAAACTGCGCAGCTTGTGAACTGTTTGTGTGCTGCTATGACAAAAATGGATAATTAGTGGACAAATGACATCATTGCGAAAAGTGATGTGGAAACTGCAGAGCACCTCGTACCTTTGATATGGTTAGTGAATGTCAGCTAAGGTGCACAAGTGTAACTCATCTCTTTGGAATAGGCACTCTACACTAGTTTGGATATAAACCCATCCTTGCAGATCACATATGCCCATAAATGCTGGGGAGCAAGCAATCTTCTGGAAAAAATATCTGTCATTGGGTGGAAAAGCCCGATCAATACTTTCAAGTACTACCCTGGCCCCCTGATTCCTTTAAAGAAGTTGTACCCAATTGTGCATCTGTGGGACTACCTTAATCAGTGTGTTCACTCAATGGCTCATCTCCCCCCCCCACACAAACCCTTGCACCCTACAGCAGCTATGGGGTGCAGTCAGCACAGCTCCAGATACCTGTAGAAACCTACCAGGAGCTTATTGAGTCACTACCAGCCTGTCTAGCTGCTGTCTCTGCTGAAAACAGTGGTTACTCTGGGTATTAGCTGGTGGTCATAATAATGTGATTTGATTGTGTATACAAGTTCTTCTATTGAACACCTTTAGACGATACCATCATAACTTAAAGGGGTTGTCTCACTACATTGATTCATCTTACCTCAGTCCTGTTTTCTTCTTTTCACTTTGAATTCAGGGGCGTGTTTACTGGCTTCCACTAGGCTGCAGTAGAAGCCAGGTCTGTAGCTATAGCAAACAGTTCTGGCAGTCTATCAGGATAGATCAAACAGGTCCGTAGCTATAGCGACCTGAGGAGCTGATGCAGCCCATACAAGAGGGGATATCTTGGAATACGTAGAATACTGTTAATGGACACATATTGCAAAGTGACTTGTTTTTGCAAGATCTTTAACATAAAAATGAATCCTTGTAGTGAGATAACCCCTTTAATGTCCAGGACTAGGAAAAAGTAATTTGTAGTGCTTTGCTTCCTCATTGTTTGTCTTGAATTAAAGCTTAATTTCAATGGGCATAAACTTCACAGGCATTGCAGTGTTTCTAGATTTTTCCTGATTTTGAACAACCCTTTTAAGTGAATCTATGCAGGGTCTCTCTTTTTTGACCACTAGAAGAAGGGTTTAACTCTGTGAGATTAATCTACACTTATTGGGCATAGGTGTAATGGTGCCCAGTCAGGACTACTACAGCACTCAAAGGGGCACATTTGTGAAGACTGACATTTCATAGTCCAGTCTTATAGTCAAGAAAATTCAGTAATCTACCAAATTTCTGAAGGGGTGCATGCCTATTGATAAATTTGTTCCTTCTTGGGCTGTCATGAAACTAAGATGTCATGATCCTCTCGGCATTGTGCTGCAACAGCTGTGCTATGGAGACTGAAGTGTCTGCTGTGCCTTCCAACAGGGTAAAAGTTAACTACTTGGCTCTAACAGGCACAGCTGCTCTTCATCACTGTCACTGGGGGAACTATTTAGGCTCTGTTATTTCCCTCAGTAGCCTGAGGCTACTTCCTGCATTGCTGCTTTTCCTTCTGTGTTTGTTCCTGCCTGGACCTGAGCTCGCCTGTTTGCTGCTTTTGTTTGTTTGCCATCTGTTGCTGTCCCCTGCCTGCTAATTTCCTGTTTATTTTTGGACCTTTGTTTTTCCCCTCACGTCTTTCACATCCAAAAGGATCTACTCCCCTGTTTTTTTTTACGTTTTCATTCTAGGGCTGTTTGCGTTTTTTGTATGTGTATATGTCAGCAAAAAAGTATTTTTCTGAAGGAAACATCACATAATCTCAGGCCACTATGGATCCACGGGATGTAAGACTTGTCTGGGTTTTGGTTGCTGATTTTTATTACCTGGCTGAATATCTTAGGGCAGCATCTTAGGCCTTCAGGATGACAGCACCAAACATTTTTCCTGATAATCCAGGATCCACTGCCAGGTCCGTTGATGATTCAGGGCCCACTTCCAGGTCCACCGATGATCCAGGGCCCGCTGCCAGGTAAATAAGTATAGATAGATAGATAGATAGATAAGTGTAGATAAGTGTGTAACTTTTTAAAAGCGGCAAGAGAAGCAAAAAGTCAAAAATTTGTACACAAGATTGGCATGTACTATAACTACTGATTTTGTAATGCCAAAAAATAGTATGAGTGGTTTAAAAGAGTTTTACAGTTTATTTAAACCCTTTAATCTCTTAACGACCACCCGCTGTCTCTTGGCATCGGGCATTTCGGGTCGTTTGTCTACAGCGACATCTTTTGCTGCAGACATCGGGGTTTACTATGTACTTCACAGTCCTGTTCCCCGCGCCAAGTGCCAGGATGCGAGGGAAACCTCCGCTCTCCAGCACTTAACCCTCTGATTGTCGCGGTTCATGATCGCAGCGTAATCAAAGGGCTCTCCCCTGCTCTGTCGGGTAATCGGGACTCCCAGTGACCTGAAAGAGCCCAGGCTATGGCTGCACAGTCAGCCCTGGTGACCTAGAGTAGCCCCAGGGCTGTTTGTGTAACAATCCAGCAATCAGGGCAGACTGTGTGCTGCCTTGAGTGCTGCCTGTGTCAAACTGACACAGATTATAATGTATTAGAATATATGAATATGCTCATACATTACTAAATGCAAAAAAAATAATTAAAAAATGTAAAACTGTTATACCTTCATGAGGTTTAAAAAAAGTTTAAAAAAAACATAAAAAATGTAGAAAACAAAATAAAATAAATAATAAAATAAAATAAAAATAAATATGTAATAAAATATAATTGTGCATACATTACACACAAAAAAAAACCTGACACATATTAGGTATCCACACAACTGTAATAACCAGAAGAATTAATTTAACAAGTTATTAAGTGTGAAATGTGAATGGTGTAAAAAAAAATGTAAAAAAACAAAACAAATTGAAAAAAAATTCTACAATAATAAAGTGAACTTAAACTATTCCACTAAAAAGTATAACTTAGCCCGAATAAAACGAGGCCTCATACAATTGCGTCAAAAATAAAAATAAAAAAGTTACAACTGTTAAAACACAAAGGGGCAAAAACTAATAAATTGTCGGTCATTAAGTACTTTTCAGGTGTTCGGCTCAAGGGATTTAGGACTCTAAGGAATTAAGGATTTTTGTTTATCGTCATTTCCTCCCTGTCTTCCAAGAGCCATAACTAAAAATGTTCTACGGGAGCTTGTTTTTATGCAGGATTAGGGTTCTTTTTCATGGTACTATTGCCTCTAATCAAATAATGTGCTAGGAAGTCGCCCAAAAAGTATTTGTAAAGTATTTGTAAAGTGGAACATGAGAAAAATTGCAATTGTTCTTATTTTGTGGGGATTTAGTTTCTTTTAACAAATTTATTATTTTTCATGGAGTTTATGTTTGTATGAAATTGTGATTGTGCAGGTTGGACATGATTCCTATTGTATCTAGTTTTTATTATGGTTCACTACTTTATAAATAGAGATGGGCGAATTGATTCTAACGAAGTGGAATTCGTTTAGAATTTCAGGAAAACTTCGGTTCTGAACGAAGTCGAAGTTTGGGTACTTCGGGGGGAACAAAGTGTGCTTTTTGATTGATAAAATGGCTGTGAGCACTGGCATTTACATGGGGCAAAGCACTCTGGGAGGAAGAAGGGCATAGCCTGCATGACATGTTGAAAAGATGAAGCCATTCAGAGACCGGCGGATTCTGTGAGTCACCGCACTATATAAGTCCGGGCGCGACGCTGGCAGCTCACACTCCTCTCACTGTACTGATCAGGGAAGGTTTCTGCCGCGGCTGATTGTGATAGTCTTACTGAAGAACTGATTTTTATACAGCGATTTTTGTGGGGTTCTCAGCTTGTCTCAGAGACTGCTTATTGTTCTATTTCTGATTTTTCTGGGGTATTGGATCTGAAAGTCCATGTGTGGTCCACTGCTGCTGCATAACTTTTAATTCTATCTCTCACAGCACATTGAATATCCAAGGCGGATCTAAGCCCAGTTCCTGTTGTATTTATTTAAAGAAACAGCATTTTTTACAATACAAATATCCACTTCATTGTTTTTGGCTGCTCAATTCTTTTTGCACAATTTACATCCAGTGTTTAATTAGCATTTGTTTTTCCTGCTGTGGTGACTCCAAGAAACCGTCTTTTTTCACCGCCAAAAAATACAATTTTCCTGTAGCCTAAATTCAAGCGAAGGTTAATTACAATTTTTTTTCTCTTTGTTAGCGTAGAAAACACGCAATTGTAACAAAACGCTACAAAGCTAGTAGTTTTGGGGCCTGCTCAATTTCTTTTTGCGCAATTTGCATCCATGGGTTAATAAGCCCGTTGTTTTCTGCTGTGGTGACAAAGGAATAAACCTCTTTTTCACCGCCAAAAATTACAATTTCTTACCAGAATTCACAAGCAAAGGTTAATTACAATTTTTTTCTCTTGTTGTTAGCCGTAGAAAACACAATTGTAACACGTTACAAAGCTAGTAGTTTGTGGCTGCTCAATTCTTTTGCGCAATTTACATCCTGTGGTGACAAAAATAAACCGAAATTCTGTAGCATAATTCATATCCGAAGGTTAATTAAGCCTGTTTGTGCTTTTATACTCAGTAAAATACACAAGTTTTTAACCGCACATACAAGTCAATTTTTCCTGCCCCATTTGTGGAGCGCAATTTAATATCCAAGGGTTACCAAGCTTGTACTGGGGTTCATTTTGAGTCAAATACACCGGGTGTGTATTTATCTTATACAGATATTCTTCATCAAACATGTCTGTTCATTTTAGAACAAACATATGTCAGACAGAAGGTGGCAGGCTCTCGCACCCTGCGAGTGGCAGAGGCACAAACATTCCAGGCCCAGGTCACAGCACAGCAAGGGGCTCGCAGCAGGGTCACTCAATGAGCCACAACTGCCGCTGGTCCATCTAGCGGCCGGCTGTTGTTCACACCCAAGGTTTTCTTGATTGGTTTGGATTAGGTTCATCACTTCCTCCCAAATGAAATCTTACAACCTCCAGTCAAGAGTTGGTGGGAACGTCAGACACAACCCTTAGTTTGGCATGGCGCCGGGAAGCTGGTCATCGCCTCACCGTCCTCAACCCGCCTTCTGTCCCATCCCGGTTCCTTCAGCCAGAATATCTAACTATTGTGGTCCTGGGCTCAGCGCCACTATATAGTCGAGGGATAATAATTTTGAGGAGGACATCATCAGCTACTTGGCAGCGAAGAAATGGGCCAATATCCCCTGCTTCTTGCAGTAGGCGCAAAGTATAGATGTGGAGAGTGCAATGGGGAGGTCATGTTGTTGAGGGGTCAGCCTCTGCATACCAAGACCGGTGATGAGGACAACAGTGACGATGAAACACAAATGATGATGATAGCCGACCGCTGACTTGGAGCCGGTGAGGCAAGGGCTCATCATTGTCCGGAGAAGAGGGCGTCCAGCTGCGCGTCAGGCATCGGCCGGCAGCCAGCAGTGTGGTCGTGTGGCCGTGAGTGCACAGATAGCAGCAGTGTGAGGTCGGAGCTAAGCGGCCTCTCTATATATCTCTCTCTCTCTCACCCTCTTCGCAGGTCCCAATCAACAGAAAGTATGGCAAGGGGCTCAGCCGAGGCAGCGTGGCAGTATCACTCATTGCGGGCGTTGGCGGTAAAATCCTGATACTCGGCACGTTGTGGCAGTTCGTTGCTAAGACACCGGAGAGCCGAATATGGGATATTAGAATTCGTGTAGGCAGACAGGAAGCGTGGCAGGGAGCTAACGTTGGCACAAACGTCCCTGCGTCAACACATGCAGCGTCACCATCTGTTGGCCTGGGAAAACGTGGCTCAGATGTGGTGGTCCATACTGCCGCCACAGCAACAGCACAGCAGCAGCGCCCAGTGGCACAGCATGCCATTGCAGCCATCAAGGCTCCGACCAACCTCTGCAGAAGGGAGCTGTTTTCTCTTGACATCATCTCCCGGTCCAGATGCTCCTGCTCCTCGCTACCCATGGCGCCACAGTCATTCAGCGAGGCGATTGCAAAGAGACGAACAGTATGTGTCCAACCATCCTAAGGTGCAGAAAGCTGTTCGCACTTCGTGTCCAAGTTGATGGTGCTTCAGTCCCTCCCTTTCCAAATGGTGGCCTCTGCACCGTTCAGAGAACTACTGGCTTGGGCAGAGCCGAGATGGAGAGTACCAAGCTGTAATTTCTTTCCAAGAAAGGCAGTAACCAGCACTTCATAAATATGTAAACAGAAGGTTGGGCCAGTCCTTGAGCTTTATCGGGTTTGTTCCAAGGTGCACGGCAGCGCGGACATCTGAGCTGTAACTATGGTCAGGGCCAGTACAATGTCCTTTATGGCCCACTGGGTGAATGTGCTTCCCGCCCAGACAACACCAACAAATTGGACAGGAGACCCGCTTTCTCCTCCACGTTGTCAAACTGCGGCACCTGCTCAATGTCCGCCTCCTCCTCCTCCACCACCACCACCATGCTCAGCCTCCACAAGTACTGTTCCATCTACCACATGTGTATGGCACAGCGTGTCCACGCAGGTTTCTACAACCTGGCATCCTCGGCGAACGAAGTCACACAGGGGAGGAACTGCTCCGCGGTCATGCAGCAAGGAAATCGATTGTGGCTTATTCCCTCCCCGCCATAAACTTCAAATCGGACCATGGTGATGGACTATGTGGGAGTAACATGTGTCCGCCGCTGCACCGAGAGGGATGTCCATGCGCCCTGCAGGCGCATGTGTTCAAATCTGGTTGCTGAAAAGGTTCTAAGTCTTCCACCGATCTTCAAAAGATTCTGAAATGGCCATGAAACTGTGCATCACTTCATCCATTCCTACAAAGACCAGGAACACCTTCCTCAGTTGCAGCGACAGATGGCCACCCCCAACACACTCCTGATAAGCGATGTTTCCCCACCCGTGTCGAATTCCCAGCCTGCACATGTTGGACCGACTGTATGAACAGAGAAAGGCCATTAAACGATTTTTTGTGATCCAGGCGGACAGGAGTACTCCGCTTTGCAACTTTGATGTCCAGGCCAGTGACAGCTCATGCGTGAACACCTGCCGTTTGTTGAGGCAATTCGAGGAGGCCACGTTATTTGCCATCGCTCAGTACTACGGGATGAATAACGTCCATTCCACTGCTTCATGTCCTGGAACAGAATGCCTGAAGAAATCTGTCTGGGCAGGGGACTGGAGACGTGCGACTACATCTCAGGCCACATGAGTCCGTGGGACTGAATTGGAAGAGGGAGGAGGAGGAGGAGGACATTGAGCAGAAGCATTGTCTGGTGAAATGAGTGGTATTTTCTACCCAGGTGACAAGGAGGAGAGCAGGAGCAGCTGAGGAGGTAGATGGAATAGGAAAACGAGGCAGATTATCCGCAAGCACCATGGCAGTATACAGAGACGAGGAGGCAGGAGGTCAGGAGCCCCTCGGTAGTCACTTGTGCAGATGGCCCGCATTATGCTGATGTTGCCTGGCTACGTGAAGCCGAATAGTCAGCATCCGGCAGAGGGATGACTTCTGGCTCTCCACCCTATTGGACCCTCGCTACCGGTCCAAGAATGGGAGCCTTTTTTCCCAGCTAATGATAGGGAGGACAAACTCAAGTACTATAGAGAAATCCTCTGTAGTCAGTTTGGCAGCTGCCTATGTGCGCATCGTCCCCTCCTCTGACAGGTGGTGACCGGGGGTTCCTTCAGCGCTCATTACTACTGGGCCTACGGCTGCCGGGCGAAGGTGGGGTCGAGCAGTACCATCTCCATCAGCAGTCAACCTAAGTCTGGAGTCACGATAGCAGCTTCCTTCACCCCGCCTAGTGAGAGGGCAGTCGCCAGCAGCAGCAGCAGCAGGAACCTGGAGCAGACCCTGAACCGAACAGGTGTGGCCTACTTGGAAAGCACTCTGTGCCACCAACCAGTTAGAAGATCCGCTGGACTACTGGGCAGCCAAACTGGGATGTATGGCCCAACTGCCAAGTTTGCAGTGGAGAAGCTAGTCCTGCCAGTAGTGTGGCATCAGAGCGGGTGTTCATGCGCGGTGGCCATCGTAACCTACCAGATAACCCTCTTGTCCCGGGAAATGTGGAACGTCTGACCTTTGTCAAGATGAATAGCGTGGATCCGCCAGGATTTCCACACACCCCAATGCTTAGGCGTCAGACTACATCAGCCATACGCCTAACCCAAACGTGTGAGAAAATGCGTCTGGTTCAAACTACTCCTCAGCCACTATGTCTGTTGCCGCCACCCTCCTGATGCCAATCAGTCTGCCTGACAGTTTCTCCATCTGCCACCAACCATCTTACCAGCGGGACGGTATTAGCACACCACCTCTACATACTCTGTCATTGTGCCACTGTCTGACCACATGCTGGCTTGGGGCGTGGCGTCTGCCGTGACTCCACACTGTGTCATTGTGCCACTCTCTGACCTCATGCTGTTTCTCCTGGCCCGCCATCACCTCCACTCTCTGTTCATTGGGCCACTCTGGGCCTAGTCCAGTTTTTGCCACCATCCAGAATTTTGATTGTGCCACTCTTCTGACCTCATGCGCTGCTTGTGGCTGCAGCCATACGCTAGACACTTGTCATTGTGACACTCTGTGGCCTATCCACACGTTTTTGCCACCCATCCAGAATGTCATTGTGCACTGTCTACCTCATGCTGCTGCTGTGGCTGCGGCCGTGACCTACACACTGTGCATTGGCCACTCTCTGACCTCATGTTGACCCTGCCACCGTCACCTCCACTCTCGTCATTGTCCCCCCAACCCCCCCCCCTGTGGCCTACCCCAGTTTTTTGCCACCTCCCAAATGGGGGTTTTGTGCCCACTTTCTGCCCCTCATGCTGCGCTGTGGCCTGCCGTGCCCAGAAAACTGTTTTTTACTGGGGCCCCCTCTGGGGCCCTATTCCGTTTTTGCCCCCTCCAGAATTTTTTTTGGGTTGCCACGGGCTGACCTCATGCTGCTGCTTTTGGGCCTGTTTGTGACCTACAAACTGTGTCATTGTGCCACTGTCCTGCCCCTCATGCTCTGCTGGGCATGACCCGTACCTACAACTCTGCCCTTTTGTCCACTGTCGACCTCAGGGCTGCTGTTTGTGGCTGATCCGGGGACCAACACACTCTGTCTTTGGGTGCCACTGTCTGACCTCATGCTGCTTTTGTGGCGTTTCCGGACCAACACACTGTGCCCAATTGCCCACTCTGGGGCCTATTCCGTTTTTTGCCACCTCCAAATGTCATTGGGGGGGCCACGGGTCTGACCCCCATGCTGCTGCTGTGGCGCTCCCCGGACCTACACACGTGTCATTTCCCACCCCTTTTGGCCAAAATCCTTTTTTTTCCCCACCTCCAAATGCATTGTCCCCACTTCGAACACATGCTCTGCTGTGGCTGCTGCCGTGACCTCCCCCACTCTGTAAATTGTCCCACTCTGTGGGCCTACCCCTTTTTTTTGCCCCCTTTCCAAATGTCTTTGGGTGCCACTCGACCCAATTTTTTTTTGCTGTGGCTGCTCCCGTGACCTCCCCAAAACTGGCCCTTTGTCCCAC
This sequence comes from Phyllomedusa bahiana, assembly GCA_025379985.1. Classification (NCBI taxonomy): domain Eukaryota; kingdom Metazoa; phylum Chordata; class Amphibia; order Anura; family Hylidae; genus Phyllomedusa; species Phyllomedusa bahiana. Next base: position 17,987 of record JAODAL010042521.1, on the reverse strand, counting down.
TTTTGGGGCCCTACCCCTTTTTTTGCCACCTCCAAATGCCCTTGTGCCATGTCTAACCTCATGCTGTTTTCTTTTTGGCGCTCCCGGGACCACACACTGTCATTGTGCCACGTCTGCCCTAAAGCTGCGCTGTGGCGATGCCGTGACCTAAAACCCCCTTGTCAATTGTGCCACTGTCTGACCTAAATGCTGCTGCTGTGCGGCTCCCCGTGACCTACACACTGTGCCCACTGTCCCATTTCTGGGGGCCTTTTCCCTTTTTTTGCCCCCCTCCAAAAAATTCATTTTTCCACGGTCTGACCCCCATGCTGCGGTTGTGGCGTTTCCCGGACCTCCCACTGTGTCTTTTGGTCCCACTCTGTGGCCTACCCTTTTTTTGCCCCCTTTCCAAAATGCCCCTTTGGGGCCACTGTCGCCTCCATGTGTTTGCTGGGGTTGTTTCCGGGTTTCCTCCATACTGTGTCATTATCCCACTCTGTGGCCTACTCCTGTTTTTGCCACCTCCAGAATGTCATTGTGCCACTCTGACCTCATGCGCTGCTGTGGCTGTTTGCCGTGACCTCCACACGGGGTCATAGTCCCACTCTGTGGCCTACTCCGTTTTTTGCCACCTCCAGAATGTCATTGTGCAACGTCTGACCTAAATGCTGCTTCTATGGCTGCTGCCAGTACCTACACACTGTCATTGTGCCACTGTCTGACCTCTCTCTGCTGCTGTGGCTGATGCCGTGACCTACACACTCTGTCATTGTGCCACTGTATGACCTCATGCTGCTGCTGTGGCTGCTGCCGTGACCTACACACTGTGTCATTGTGCCACTGTCTGACCTCATGCTGCTGCTGTGGCTGCTGCCGTGACCTAAACACTGTGTCATTGTGCCACTGTATGACCTCTTGGTGCTGCTGTGGCTGATGCCGTGAGCTACACACTCTGTCATTGTGCCACTGTCTGACCTCATGCTGCTGCTGTGGCTGCTGCCGTGACCTACAAACTGTGCCCATTGTGCCACTCTGTGGCCTACTCCTGTTTTTGCCCCCTCCAGAATGTCATTGTGCCACTGTCTAAACCTCATGCTGCTGCGTGGCTGCTGCCGTAACCTACACACTGTGTCTTTGTGCCACTCTGTGGCCTACTCCTTTTTTTTGCCACCTCCAAATATCATTGACCACTGTCTGACCTCATGCTGCTGTGGCTGCCGCCGTCACCTCCACACTCTGTCACTGATGTTGCCACCTGAGCCTCAGCTTGTTTTTTTTCCAGCGGGTCGCTCCCATGACTTTATCAGGCTACATTCCCCCCTTCAGTTTTTTGGTTAGTTTTGCCCTCTTAAGTGCCCAGGGATTTTTAGAGTGAAGCGATTCTGAGAGCGGCGGCAGTCATCTGAGTGTCATACTAAAACACAACATTGTATGAAGACCAAACCAAGCTCCCTCTGCATATTTAAGCATGGCACAACGTTCTACAGCACCCTGCAGGCTCTGTGCAGCCTGGAAATAGCTGTTTTTTAATGTGATTTGTCCCGGAGTAATTCGGAACAAAGTTAGTTATTTTTTGCCGAGAAATTCGGTGAAGTGAACGAACCAAATTTCGGGAAATTCGCCCATCTATATTTATAAATAAAATATTTTAAAAAAAGAAAAAAAATTTGCTTTGCATGCCCATTTTCTGAGACCAATGATGTTTTTATCATACCTTCAGTATAGCTATGATATGGTTCGTTATTTGTGGGACAAGGTCTAGTTTTTATTGGTACTAATTCGGAGAACATGTGACTTTTTAATCCTTTTTTTATTCCGTTTTTTCTTGGAGGCCGAATGACCAAAAAAATACAATTCTGACAGAGGGCATTTCATTTTTTTTCAGGGTATTTCATTTTTAAGATTTAAAAAGATCAGACTTATGGATACGGCAATACTAATTGTGTTTAACTTTTTTCATTTGTAAAATGACAAAAGGGTTAGTTTTAATATTTAATATTTATTAATATTTAGAATTTATTTTCATTTATTAAACTTTAATTTTTTTCGTTTTTTTACTTCAACATTAAGGGGTTGTCTCACTACAAAGCTACAATAGCTTTCACAATGTAGGGAACACTAAATGAAGACATTTTACAAATATATTGCTTTGTTCATCTTTTTTGTTAAGGAGCTACAAATGATTTTATCACCTTCTGAGGGCTCTCAGGTTTCCCAAGTGACCGACCTGTGTACTCCTTCTCCCTTGCTGTTTGTTCTATCTGATAGCAGGGAGTGGCGTCATCACACAGGGTAGTGGCATGCAGTGAGAGCTTGTGTGTTATCTGATCTTTCAGACAGAAGACGGTAATTACTCTCCTGTTTACATTATCTCAGCAGATTCTCCTGTCCTGGTAGAAGGTAATTTAGCTAATCTTGACTAATAAACATAATAAACAGAGAAGTCTGAATATACAGAGCTCATATGCTAATTACAGACAGCTTGACCAGGAAGTGACAAAGCAAAGCAGCATTATTTCATTCATGCATCCTATGAAACTTTGGGATGAGACAACCCCTTTAAGTCCCAATTTGATCACTGGTTCTATATACTGTACTGCAGCATATATACTTTTCATCAATGTGACATCCAGTTTGGAGAAAGACAAGAAGAAAACAGAAGACAGAGAAGAGCCAGTGCTGGAATGGAAGTGACGAGGAGGTTGAGCATAGGTGTTTTTCATTTAGTTAGTTAGAAATACCTTAGTATTTCAGTTTAAAATAAGCTGCACAAACCTTTTACTGAATTCTGCCTTATAGTTTAACAATTAGAGTAATCATAGTACACATGTATACAGATAGCATAACCTTTGCACAGCTACAGAGTGATAAAAATAAGTTCTTAAAGGTCCTTTATATTTAACAATTTAAACAATGATTCCATAATCTGCTATTATTGCTCTTGGATGCATCAGTTCTACAGCAAAGTGTCTCCACCAATTTACAGTACAATCAATTATTTAGTCAAAAAACAGCCCTGGCTCTCTATTGGGCTCTGTTACTAATAGGATGTGATTCCCACAGACTTTAGAAGCCAAGTAGCAGACGTTGTCTGAGCTGTTTCTGACCTTTATGGAACAGAGACCCAGTAGGGACTGCATGAGGTTTTCTAACCTGTCAATGGATAATACACTGCAAAGCCAGTAGGAGTGCAAGTTTTGATGTATGTACTTACATAACAACACCTTCAGACAGAAAATGTTATAAAATATCCACAGGTCTAAAAGGTTGCACTCTACGGGTCTCCTTTCTAAAGCTGTCATAGAAGGTGTTTTCTGGCTCCAGACTTTCGATTACATGTGGATACATTGTAATGCATAACTTAAAAGCAAAATGTAATTGACCGTATATACAGTACATTACAATTGCAAATACAAAAAAGTAATTACTTAGTAAGGAACAGAGTGATTCCTGTCACGTCAGAACTAATCAGAAGTTTGGACTTAAAAAGTAATTTGGAATGTTTTGTAAAAATAGTATGTTGAACCCAAAAACTCAAAATATGATCAGTACTTCCAAAGCCATTGTAAACAAAATGGCTTAAATACACTCTGACATGGCTGCAAACACAAAAATGGATCAGTAGCACTCTGCATATGCTAAGAGACAGTCAAGCAATGAATATATGAACCACTTTAAAGTACATTTCTGCTACTTTTAGAATACATAAAAATCTGAGATTCTTAGTGCACATTTTTTATTAAAACTGTGAGGGACAATCCCCCAATGACAAGGTGATTTCAGTTCAGATGGGGACCTATACTAAATAAGCATTCTCCCTTGTTTGGTACATTTTTGGGCATCCAGACTTTCAAGGCATCAAGGTCCCAGCTATACTCCGTTCTGATTAAAAACAGCCTATCTAGATGGGTGGAGTGCACAAACCAAAATGGAGACATCCACTCTCCCTAAAAAAGAACTAAAAACATGATCTGCACTTCAAAAAACTGAAATGCACTTCAAAATAGTTCATATAGTTTCTTACATAGAATCATATAGATTCTTACATAGTCATATTTTGGAGGGGAACATCTCTCCTTATGGAGAGCACCAGTTAAGGTGTGTAGTGTTTTGTTTTGCCTTTTAGCCCACTACTCGCATCTGCATATCACAAGGCATTATGGGAAAGGAGCTGGAAAGCTACTGCGCCCTCTATAGGTTGTAAAAATCCTCAATTTGCTTCTGTTTCACTGAATCTTTGAGAAGCAAAAAGGAATAATTGTCAACCCAATATTGCTCATCTACTAGCTTTTGGGGTTTTCCCCCTCATCTTGCAGAGCAGAGCGTATTGGCTTGACTGTGGGAGGCAATGAGTGGGTATAGGAGGGAACATCTCCCCTTAGGGAGAGACCAGTTAAGGTGTTTGTGTTTTTTTTTTTGACTTTTCGCCCACTACTCAGCATCTGCATATCCAGGGGGGGAGACGGGTGGGCTTAAGGTGGCGACCGCCTAGGGCGCCTCCTCACCTACCCAAGGGCGCCGTCAGGGCCCCGACCCTCGCCGGGCCCAGGCCGCTGCCGTGGGCCTAAGCGCCGGGGGTCTCTGTGCCCGCTTTGCGGAGCGGAGCAAGCGCCCCCTGCCCCGCAGACGGTGGGGGCCCGCTCCCCGGAGGTCGTGGACCCTCCGGTGAGCTCAGGGCCACACAGCGGGGCCCCGGGGGCCTCACAGCGCTGGGGCCCCGCCGCGGCCCCCGTGCCCTCACCGGCGCGTCCGATGAGTGATGCCCATCGCGACCTGCCTGCCCCAGGGCGCATAGGCGCACGGCCGTCGCCCAGGGTGCCGGAGAGGCCCCCGGGGCTGAAGGGAAGAAGAGGGGGCGCGCGCCCCGGGAATTGGGTAAGTTTTAAATTTTTTTGTTTTTAAGTGCCTGCCTTCCCCCCTAATTCGCCTGCCCCCCCTATATCATCCCTGCCCCCCTTAAAATGCCTGCCCGGCCCCCTTATTCTGCCTGTGGCCCCCATAGCCTTCTGTGACCCCCATAGCCTCCTGTGGCCCCCCTATATCCCCCCTGCAGCCCCTATAATGCTGCCGGGCCCCCTATAATGCCCTCCTGCGGCCCCCTAACCCCGCCTGTGGCCCCCTACGCCTTCTGTGGCCCCTATAATGCCTCCCTGTGGCCCCTTATCCCGCCTCGGCCCCCTATAATGCCTGCCGCGGCCCCCTATATCCTCCCCCTCGGGCCCCCCAAATGCCTGCCTGGGGCCCCCCAAAAATGCCTCCCCTGCGGCCCCCTATTCCTCCTGGGGCCCCCCTAAAATGCCTGCCTGTGGCCCCCTCACACCGCCTGCGCCCCCTACAATCCCCTCGCCCCCAATGGCCTCCCTGCGGCCCCCCATTCCGCCTCGGCCCCTATAAGCCTGCCTGGCCCCCTTAATCCCTGCCTGCGGCCCCCCTATAATGCCTCCCCTGGTCCCCCCCATACGCCTGCCTGCCCCCCTTTACCCCGGCCTGAGCCCCCATCCGCCTGCCTTTTTTGCCCTTTGCCTGCCTGGGGGCCCCCTATATCCCTGCCTGGGGCCCCCTTTCGCCCTCCCTGGGCCCCTAAACCCTCCCTTTGGGGCCCCCTTACCCCCCGGGGCCCCCTTTAAAAATGCCTCCTGTGGCCCCACCAAAAACCGCCCTGCCTTGGCCCCCAAAAACCCCCTGCCGTACCCCCATACCCCGCCGTAGCCCCCATAGCCTGCCTGTAACCCCCATACGCCTGCCTGGGCCCCCCATACCCCTGCCGTACCCCCCCATACCCCTGCCTGACCCCCCATACGCCTCCTGTACCCCCCATACCCCCCGCTTGAACCCCCTACTATATATTTGCCGACCCTAGCTATATACCTGCTGAGGCCCCCTATATTTATATCCACCTGTCCCAAGGGGACATTTTCTATATACCTGTCCCGACTAAGGGGGGCTTTTATACCTATAATTAAGGAATTATGGAAATGTAGGATTCTAAATATTTGTTCCCCAAAACCCCCAGGACGAGTCTTTGGGCCCGGGGCAATCAGCTGAAAGGGTTTAACCCGAATGGAGAAGAAAAGGGAAAGTGAACGCGCTGATCAAAAAGACGTCTCCGGGAGTCACTAAATGTAAAAGCAGGTTAATCACTTTATTTCTGCAGAGCCCCCATCAACTAGTACTCCCCAATGGGCCTGTATGGGGGGGGTATATGTCTTTAAGCCTGTGTACAGCTGATTCAAGTGGGGGTTCGTTTCGGTCAGGTCTGGGAGAATTATTTGAGCCTTAAGGGAGTAATAGTTTTGGGGGCTTGTTTTTTTAGGAGGGTTTTTTGTAACAATCATTTGTTGGGGATTTGCTCCTTATCGGTGATTTTTTAGTGACTGTTATTTGGGGGGATTGCCTGCCCTACGAGGGGAGCGATTTTTTGAAAATGCAAATTTGTACAGGGCTGATTTCATTGTGCAGTACTGCTGAGGAGAAGGACGGGACTATTGGGATACGCAGATAATTATGACAGGACCTGGCGCAAGGGGCGAGAGGAATTAGTGTGTGTGTGGTGGGGGGTATTTTTTTGAGAGCGAGAGGGGGGGGGGGCGCCATGGGCTGTACTCGCCTAGGGCACCAAAATGCCTTGTCCCGGCCCTGTGCATATCACAAGGCATTATGGGAAAGGGATGCTGGAACGGCTCACATTTGCGCCTCTATAGGTTTGTAAAAAACAAATCCTTCAATTTACTTCTGATTCACTGAATCTTTGAAAGCAAAAAGGAATAATTGCCCCTAAGCCCAATATTTGCTCATCTACATACGCGTTTCGGGGTTTTGCCCCTCACAGATGTAGAGCCAGAGCAAAAATGGCTTGACAGGTGGGAGGCAATGAGTTGTATGAGAAGGGGAACACCCTCCTTATGGAGAGACAGTTAAGGTGTGTGAGTGTTTTTTTTTGCCTTTAGGCCACTACGTCAGCATCTGCATGATCACAAGGCCCTATGGGGAAAGACTGGAAAGCCTCACTGCGCCTCTATAGTTGTAACAATCCTCAATTTACTTCTGATTCACTGAATCTTTGAGAAGCAAAAAGGAATAATTGTCAAAGAGCCAATATTGCTCAGCTATCAAACGCGTTTTCTGGGGTTTTTGCCCCTCATCAATGTAGAGCAAGCGATATTGGCTTAACTGTGGTTAGGCTCCCACCAGTCAAGCCAATATCGCACTGCTCTACACTGATGGGGGCAAAACCCCCACGCGTATGTAATGAGCAATATTGCTTGACAATTAAATTCCCTTTTTTGCTTCTCAAAGATTCAGTGAATCCAGAAGTAAATTGAGGATTTGTTTACAACCTTTAGAGGGCGCAGTAGAGCTTCCCAGCTCCTTTCCCATAATGCCTTGTGAAATATGCAATCTGAGTATTGGTCTAAAAGCAAAACAAAACACTACACACCTATCTGGAGCTCTCCATATGTAGAGATGTTCCGCCTCCTCATCCCCACTCATTGCCTCCCACCAGTCAAGCCAATAATCGCTTCTGCCTACACTGATGAGGGCAAATCCCCCGAAACGCGTGATGTAGATGAGGCAATAATGGCTTGACAATTATTCCTTTTTGCTTCTCAAAGATTCAGTGAATCAGAAGTAAATTGAGGATTTGTATACAACCTAGTAGAAGGGCGCAGTGGAGCTTTCAGCTCCTTTCCCATAATGCCATGTGATATGTCAATGCTGAGTAGTGGGGCTAAAGACAAAACAAAACACTACACACCTTTAACTGGTGCTCTCCATAAGGAGAGATATTCCATCCTCACATACCCTCTCATTGCCCTCCAACCCAGTCAAGCCAATATCGCTCTGCTCTGCCACTGATGATGGGCAAAACCCGAAACGCGTATGTAGATATGAGCCAATATTGGCTTTGACAATTATTCTTTGTTGCTTCTCAAAAGGATTCAGATGAAATCAGAAGTAAAAGAGAGGGAATTTGTTACAACCTTATAGAAGGGCCAGTGCGCCTTTCCAGCTCCATTTCCCATAATGCCTGTGATATGCAGAATGCTGAGTATGGGCTAAACGGCAAAACAAAACACTACTCACCTGTAAACTGGTGCTCTCCATAAGGGAGCGATGTTCCCCTCCTCATACCACTCATTGCCTCCCACCAGTCAAGCCGAATATCGCTCTGCTCTACACTGATGAGGGGCAAAACCCCGAAACGCGTATGTAGATACAATTTTTGGCTTGACGAATTATTCCTTTTTCTTCTCAAAGATTCAGTGAATCAGAAGAATAATTGAGGATTTGATTGACAACCTATAGGATGTGCGCAGTGAGCTTTCCAGCTCCTACCCATAATGCCTTGTGATATGCTGGATGCTGGTAGTGGGCTAAAAGCAAAACAAAACACTACACACTTAACATGGTGCACTCCATAAGAGAGAAGTTCCCCTCCTCATACCCCACTCATTGCTCATACCAGTCAAGCCAATATCGCTCTGCTCTACACTGAGAGGGGCAAACCCCGAAACGCGTATTGGTAGATGAGCGATATATTGGCTTGACAATTATTTCCTTTTTTGCTATCTCAAAGAATCAGTGAATCAGAAGTAAAATTGAGGATTGTTACAACCTATAGAGGGCGCAGTGGAGCTTTCCAGCCCTTTCCAAAATGCCTTGTGATATGCAGATGCTGAGTAGTGGCTAAAAGGCAAACAAAACAACCTACAAACATTAACTGTGCTCTCCATAAGGAAGATGTTCCACCTCCTGCATACCCACTCATTGCCTCCCACAGTAAGCCAATATCGCTCGTGCTCTACACTGATAAGGGGCAAAAATCCCGAAACGCGTATGTAGATGAGCAATCTATTGGCTTGACTATTATTTCCATTTTGGCTTCTCAAAGATTCATGAATCAAAGTAAAATTTGAGATTTTGTTACAACCTATAGAGGGCGCAGTGAGCTTTCCAGCTCCTTTCCCATAATGCCTTGTATAGATCATATTTTGACAGTCTGTTTGAGTGTATGCAGAGTGCTGCTGATTTGTTTTTAAGTAACTAGAACCAGATCAGATCCACTGTATCCATACACAAGAACTGGTGTATCTGAGCCATGTTTGTAGGTCGCCTTGCTCGCTTCTGGCTTTTCAGCTTTGCCCTTAAATTTTCAATAGGATTGAGATCAGGGCTTTGTGATGGCCACTCCAAAAGATTGACTTAGTTATCCTTAAGCCACTTTGTAACCAATTTGGTAGTATGCTTCGGGTCATTGTCCATTTGGGAGACCCATTTCTGCCCAAGCTTTAACTTCCTGGCTAATGTTTTGAGATATTGCTTTAGTATTGCCACATAATCTTCTTTCCTCATGATGCCATCAAATTTGTGAGGTGCTCCAGTCCCTCCTGCAGCAAAACAATCCCACAACATGATGCCACCACCCCTGTGTTTCACAGTTGTGATGGTGTTTTTAAGTTTCCAAACTTCGCCCTTTTTCCTCCAAAAATAACGATGGTCATTATGGCCAAACAGTTACATTTTAGTTTCATCAGAACACAGGACATGTCTCCAAAAAGGTATTTTTTGTTCCTATGTGCATTTGCAAACATTTATCTGGCTTTTATATGTTTCTTTTGGAGCAATGGCTCCTTCCTGGCAGAGTGGCCTTTCAGCCCATGTTGATACAGTACTCGTTTCCCTGTGGGTAATGACACAATCTTACCAGCTTCCACCAGCATCTTCAAAAGGTCTTTTTCTTGTGTTCTTGGGTTGATATGAAGATGTCGGACCAAAGCATGTTCACCTTTGAGACACAGAATCCATCTCTTTCCTGAGCAATATGATGGCTGGACATTCCCATCTTGTTTGTACAGATGAACGAGGCACCTTCAGGTATCTAGAAATTGCACACAAGATGATCCAGAATTGTCCAAGTCCACAATTCTCTTCCTGATATCTCGGCTGATTTCTTTAGAGTTTCCAATGATGTTACACACAGAAGCAGTGTGTTTCTGGTGTGAATAAAAAAATTTATCCAGTGGTGTGTCTCTAATTAGATGTTGCCAATACACCTATCAGAAGCTTCCAAAGACATGACATCATCATATGGACTCTCCCAAATAGTTTAAAGGCCTAGTAATCCTAGTGTATGGAAACTTTTGGCTTTGCAGAAAGTAATAAAAATGCCTTAAAAGATTGCCTCTCTCTCATTATTCTGGCATTTGACAAATATAAATAATTTTGGTAAACAAACTGGGTAAAACAGTACATAAGGTTATTCTGATCCATGTTCCAGATAATAAGAAAAACATGCATATGGTCTTTTTATGTAGTGTATGTAAACTTCTGGTTTCACTATACAAACAGCTGTCATACTACTCATTGATAATAATGATCAAATGCTATTGAGTCAATTTTGACTCATAGAAACTATGGATCCCTTTTCTGAAGTGGGTTTCTGGAAACCATGGTTTTCACCTCACTAGTGAGTTTTGCAATCAAATCTTTTTCTGTAGTCTAATCCAGTTTAGTGCTAGTCGTCCTCTCTTTCATTGAGCTTCTTCTTAGCGAAGCATAATGATCTTTCTCTTCTCATGATATGTTTAACCCCTTACCAACATTTGCCGTACTCATACGGCAATGTCGGGTAGGGGTTCCCGCAAATTGCCATATGAGTACGTCAAAGCGATCTTGCGCGCTCCACAAGCGAGCGCGCAAGATCAGCGGCATGGAACCGGCGATATATTAACCGCTGGCATCATACCGCATCCCCCACGGCCGGGAAAGTGACTGCCGGCCACGGGGGATTAACCCCCCAAGTCGCGACAACGGTGGTCGCACATTGCAGACTGCGGGCGGCAGGAGTGAGCTCCTGCTGCCCGCCGACCCCGTCGCAGATAACGGCACAGAGCGCCGGTACTGATCCTTACCAGGTCAGCCCGGATGCTGAATGAGCAAGCATCCGGGTTGTTCTGGTGCCGTCACGATGCCCACAATGCATTTGTGGTCAGCATGACAGACATTGCCATGGAGAACCAGACATACAGCTATAAGCTGTATCTGAATCTCCTAATGCATGAACGATCTGACATCGTCATGCAATTCCCCCCTGGGGAAAAGTGTAAAATGTGTGAAAAATAAAAAAAAAAGTGGTAAAAAAGTAGAACACAAACACAAAAAAAAAATAAAAACAACTACACCGCCCTTTTCCCCTTTACAAACGCCAATCGCCCCAAATAAAGATCAAAAATAAATAAAGTACCCATATTTGGTATTGCCGCATTGCCTACGACCCACCCTATAAATCTGCCATGTTGAATTAACCCGTCGGTGGAACGCCGTAAAAGAACAAAAACAACAAAAACAGTCACAGAATTGCGGATTTTATTGTACATTCCTGCAGCACATAAAATGGAATAAAAAGCGATCAAAACGTAATATAAATGCCAAAGTTGTACCAATATAAAACTCAGGTTTACAACCTGCAAAAAAAAAAGTCCCTTAGCAGCTCTGTATACGGAAAAATAAAAAGTTCTGGCTATAAAGATAGCGATGCATAAATATTGTTTTACACAATAAAACACTTTTTTTTCAAAAAAATTGTGCTTTCAAATAAAAAAACTACATAAATTGGGTATCACCGTAATCGTCTCAACCCAAGAAGTAAAACTAACTTGTCACGGATACTGCAATGTTGAACCTATAAAAAATCAAAATAAAAAACACTGCTAGGATTGCAGTATTTTCTTCACCCTGCCTTCCAAAAAACGGATTTAAAAGCGATCATTAAGTCTTTTTCCCCCTCAAATAAATTACCAATAAAAACGTCAACTCATACCCACAAAAAAAATTCCTCTATACAGCTGCATCAACAGAAAAATAAAAAAAAAGTTATATGGCTTCAGACTGCGGTGAAGCAAAAACGGTTTTTCCTTTTCAAATAAAGTGATTTTTATTGTGTAAAAGCGTAAAACTTAACAAAATACCAAATGTTTATCGCTGTAATCTGTATTCAACCTGCTGATGAAAACTATATGTCATTTATACCCACAGTGACCGCCCTTGTGAAAAAATAAAAATAAAAAAACACACCAGGATATGCCTGTATTTTGTAAAAATGCCTCACCAAAACCTTAATAAAAAGTGATCAAAGCATCACATCCCCCCATAATATGGTACCACAAAAACATCAACGCCTCTCTAAAAACTAGCCCACAATCAGCACCATATGCAAATAATTATAAGAGAAGCTATGGCTGTCAGAATAATGACAACATAAAAACGCAACTTTTTATAAAACACGCTTCATATTGTTTAAACGTTAAATCGAAACATCAAAAAACTATATAAAATTTAAATCATTGTAATTGTACCGACCCCCAAAAGTAAAGTTATCACCTTCCCATTTAATCCCGAATGGCGAATACGTAAAAATAGAGCCCAAAAACATTGGCGTGAACTGCGTTTCCCTGCCGTCCATTTCCATGGCCCAATGCAAAAAAAAAACTACTGAACATCCTGTGCGTCCCAAAATGCAACCAATGTACACCCTTAGATGAGATCCCTGAGGGGTGTTTAATCAAAATAAGGGAAACATCTGGTGATGTTTCACCTGTTCTAGTACTTTGGGGGCTTTGCAGATGCGCCATGGCCCACCAAGTATCTGTGCGCCAAAAGCCAATAGCGCTCCCCCCCCTTAGTACCCCCCTGCACATGTCCAAAAAGAGCAGTTTACACCCACATGTAGGGTATTCCGAACTTGGAAGAAATTGCGTAACAAAATTTTGGGGCTTTTTTTCCAAGATTCCTTGAAAAAATTAACATTTTCTGCTCAATTTCAGATTATTGGAAAAATATATTTTTTTTTATTTCAGACGAACGCTGAAAAAAATTTGTGAAACACCTGTGGGTCGATAAACTCACTACACCTCTGGATATATTCGTAATGGGTGTAGTTTCCATATGGGGTCTTTTAGGGTTATTTATTAAGTTTTGAACGTTTTTTTTTTTTTTTTATTCTTAGGGTGTCCGCAAACCTGAAATGGCCCCTAAATAAAATTGTAATGATAGATGAGGCCCCAAGTCCCAGTAGCTGCTCCTCCTATTCTGGGGCTTGTGGTTGAGCCCAAATAAGCACTAGTGCCACATAGGGATAACTCAAAAACGGCAGAATCTGGGAATCAATATTAATTTGCATTTCCCTGATCAACCCATTACCGTATTCTGTTCAATAATGTATAAAAATTGAAAATCTGCAAAAAAAGTGAAATTTTAAATTTCACTTCCACTTTGCTTTCATTCCTGTGAAACACCTAATGGGTTAGATAAACTTCCTAAATTCGGTTTGAATACTTTTAAGGGGTGTATGTTTCTTAGATTAGGTCATTTTATGGGGGTAATCTAACATACAGGCAATCAAAGTCACTTAGAACGTTGGACTGGTCCCTAAAAATATGTATATTGAGCAAATTTTCTTAGAAAATTGTAAAATACTACAAATATATAAGCCCCCAATGTCGTAAAAAAAAAAAGACATTTAAAAAAAATGATTCCAAACTACAGCAGACATATGTAGATGCTAGTTATAAACTATTTTGAGTGGAATCAACTATCGTCTATACATGCAGAAATTGTTTGAAGTTTGAAATTGTGGTAAATTTTTTCAAATTTTTCACCATAATTTTGATATTTTCACAAATAAACAATCATTTTTTTGGACCAAAATTTCTTACTATCTTATATGCACAATGTTTACGAGAAAAGCAAATCTAAGAATCACATGGATAGTTTCTAAGTGACAAAAAGTTTCATTCCTCACATAAAGTGACACATGACAAAGTTTTCAAAAATAGGCTCTGAGATCAGAGGAGGATAAAACTGCTCGGCGGTAAGGGGTTAATATGAGAGTCCATATCTTGTCATCCTGCATCCCAAAAAAATTTAATGTTTAATCTCTTCCAGCACATGTTTGCTCTTCTAGCCATCCATGGCACACCTAGAACTTTTTTTCCAGCACCAGAATTCAAAGAAATCAATTTCTTCCCTGTCTTGTTTCCTTTCTGATCCAAACAAAAAAAAAAAAAAAAAAAAAAAAAAAAAAAAATAAAAAAAAAAAAAAAAAAAAAAAACAAAAAAAAAAAAAAAATAAAAAAAAAAAAAAAAAAAAAAAAAAAAAAAAAAAAAAAAAAAAAAAAAAAAAAAAAAAAAAAAAAAAAAAAAAAAAAAAAAAAAAAAAAAAAAATAAAAAAAAAAAAAAAAACAAATAACTTTGCAACCATATGATATTCTTGAAGATGCCATATATCATGCAAGCTGGATCTTTGTAAGTAAGAACACAACTCTGTATTTTAAGATTTCTATTCAAGTCCTTCATGGCTGTTCTCATAAGAAAAATTTGTCTTTTGCTCTCTGGCTTCTTCTTGTTTTGGTATTAATTATTGATCTACGTAGAGTAGTGCTATCTACTTATATTTCTTCTCCATGTAGTGTGAAATTCAACATGTACCTTGTCATGATCTACTGTAAGGCCGACAACAGGTGGCACCAGAGCACCGAGGGAGGTGCAGAAAGAGGAAAAATCCGGAAAGTAGCATAGGGGGAGTCAGTCCAGGAAGAGCGTTTGGAAACAGAATTGAGGCAAGAGGTGAATCGGGGTTCTTTAGTAACAAGTAATGTTGGGCAAAAGGTTTAGGGAACCTGTGCAGTGGGGAAAACCAGTAAATACCAATACAGAGAACAAGTAGAAGATAGACAGATGTAAGGAGACAATGCGTGTGGTGGAGAAGGAAGCACTCATCCCACAGGTGAGCGGGGCAGAATGTATCACAGCTGAGAGAATGTTTCATAGAGACCTCAATTAGGCTTATTGATGGCATTTTGTTAAAAATTTTAAATAAAAAATTTCATAAACCATTATAAAAAAAAAAAACGGTTTTATTGCTCTGCTGCAAAAATTCACTGGAATTACACTACTACCTGTTATTATACCAGTAATGCCATCTTCCCTAAAAGCATGTTGGTGCATTAAGTCTGAGGAGGTCTTCCCAAGGAATCAAGGCTGAGCAAAAGCTGGCCAGAAAGGGTATTGGGAAAAGTTGGCAGAGGAGTGTCAATTAGCACTTCAGAGTTAAGAATTGTCTGGTGTTGTAACCTGCTTCACAATCCTCCAAATATAACTCAGAGGACCTATCACCATGAGCGAACCATATTTTGAAAACACTGACGAGCGCCATCTGTGGATTGGCAGTTTAAAAACAGGCTAGTATATAGGCCACGCCCCCTAATTCCAAGCTGTATGCGCCAGGATTTTCAAGTTTGTATGCACTGCAGTTGTCTCTTCTCAGCTCACTAATGCAAAACAAATCAGATTCTGGATCAAATAAGCCACTTATTTTTCCACATTGAACATTTGAAATTTAGAAAAAATTAGAAGGTTTTTCTTAATTAAATATATGTGTGGTCTGTATAAATATCCACTACCTACAAGGAGTGTGTATATTTAACTACTGTCATCTCTGGAGATGTTATAGAGGGTTAAAAATGCTGCAGATAAGTAAAAATAAAAATAAAGCTCAAACATCATACTTTTTAATATGATGCAGGATACAATAAAATGCCCCATTAATTGCCAAAAAAAAACTAAAACTACACGGTTTGTCTATATATTCTGGTGAAGACCAAATTTTGTATAGGCTTTATTATGTTTTTGAGAAAATTCTGTTTTTTACTTTTTTGTAGAAAATGCAGTAACTTATTTTGTTCTACCAACCCTATGGAACCTGAGTAATGTGCATGTTTTTGCATGCTGAGGAACACCTTTATGTGGAACCATTTTGGCTATTTCAGGTGAATTTGTTATTATTTTATATTCCTATTTCTTAGGAGTATAAATGGCCAAATAATCCACAATTTTGGATTTTTTCTTCTTATCCGGTGTTCGGCGTATGGCTAAAGAGTTAGTTATAATTTTAAAGGGTTTGTCTCACTACAAAGATTGCTTTTTATGTTTTTAAAGATCTTGCAAAAACAAGTCACTTTGCCATATATATCCATTAACAGTGTCCTACCCATTCGTAGAAATCACCCTTCTTTGGGCTGCATCCAAGCTCCGTCAGTTCCGCTATAGCTACAGACCTGTTTGTCACTCCTGATAGGTTGCCAGCACTGGTTGCTGTATAGCTACAGACCTGGTTTCTGACTGCAGCCTAGCATAAGCCAGTAAGCAGCCCCTGAATTCAAAATGAAACCAAGAAAAAACAGGAACTGAGGAAGATGAATCAATATAGTGAGAACAAACCCTTTAATAACAATCAGATTTTTCTGAACAGGATTTTACAGACAGGACTCTTATGAGTCCCCCATTTTTTGCCGCTTTTTTTTTATTGTAAAATGGCAAAAAAGGGGGTGAGATTTTGAACTTTTAATATTTATTTATTATAAGGCAGTACTATTCTACTACCTATATAGGCTTTCCAATCATTATCTTTTATTACCCTGTCTATGACACCACGGGGTTTCCTAAGTGTGAACTGCTATTAGCGGTCGTTTGCCTGTGTGTGTCTCTATATATTATATAATATATACACACACAAAAGGCAACGACTGCTAATAGCAGTTATATATTATATATTTTTTTTTATTTTTTTTTGTTTTGTTTAACCCCCTTCACAACAAAAATAGTGTGAAGGGTGTATGGGGCGGGCAGAGTCTGCTCCATACCGGGTTGACCGTCAGCTGTTAATTTTACAACCAGCAATGTATTTTAAGTATATATATATATATATATATTTTAATATATATATATATTATATATATTTATATTTTTATTACACCCACATTGGTTGTAGATATTTGAAAAACAATGACAGTAGTGTCCCTTTATTTGTTTTAGCGCACAGAAAATTACAGTTACTAGTCTTGGGTCTTTTATGACCCTATTTAATAGCACCTCTACAGGAGCTTATATGACTGCTATAGGGGCTAATTATGACCCCATACAGAAGTCCTATCAGCCCCTATAGAGGTGATATTACTGGTGTAACCATAGAGGCTAAAATCTACTAAGGCTTTTAATGATCTGTATGGACAGCACAGGCTAACATTCTGCCTGTAACATCCATATAGACCATTGCTAGTCTTGGTGGATTTCAGCTCTTAGGCCTCGTTCACACGGCTTATTTCGCCGCGGATTTGCCGACGGATTGACGATCGTCAATCCGTCGGCAAATCAGTCAGAAATAAGTAACAGCCTATTTTCTATTGATTTCATTTAAAATACGGCTCGTCGTTCACAGACGCGTATTTCCGTTCCGGGTTGCGCCGTGGATTGACGACGGCAATCGGACGGAAAAAACATTGTGCATGTCAATTATTTACGGACGGATTCACCACATACAATGAATGGAGATGGTGAATCCGTCGGGACATCACTTACAAATACGTGCCACACTTAGTGGCACTTATTTGCAACTGATTTTCAACTGATTTCAGAACGTATATACGATCGGCAATCCGATGTAAATACGTTCTGAAATAAGCCGTGTGAACGAGGCCGAACAGTCACTGTATCAGGCCAGCAGTGCAGGGGTTAATAAGCGCAAGGCAAATCGGAGGGGGAGGGGGCAGCGTGGGGATCTTTCTTCTGCAGGAGACAGGACTGAATGAGTCACTGCCAGATCACAGAAGATGGGAGGCGCAGCTACTACACTGAGGTATAAGGCAGCCGAGCACAGGACCCTGTGTGTGCTCCTGGTGCTGCCGCAGCCCAAGCCTCACTTTCACTAGTTTGGCCAGACAAATTCTAGCACAGGCAGCAGTGGGGCACAAAAAGGGAGGCTCAGCCCCGCCCTTATCAGCGGGGTGCAGCAATTTCAGGAGACGGCATCCTTTTACTCAGGTTATAAGGGCAGCCCGAGCCCTTGTGTTGTCGGTTTCACGTCTTTTAGGGGCGGGGGAGGCTGTGGCATACAGCGCTGTAGCGAAGCCCTGTGGGGGTTTCACGGAACCTCTGTGGAAGGCGGGGGGCA
>JAODAL010042520.1:0-34732 GCA_025379985.1 Phyllomedusa bahiana | reverse complement strand
CCAGAAAATTTTCAAATGTGTGACATTGAAGATGCACTCCGGCCCACTGGGCAAATAAAGTGCCCCAACCATCCTCATGCCCCCACCCTTTAAATTTTAATATTGATGAGCGATTACTTGACTATGTCATGGGTTGTAGTTGAAAATCGGCAATTATCAAGACGATTTCCGATAGTCGATGATAGATTATCGCCGATGACCATTAAAGTCTATGGGAGAGGAACAACACCTTCGTTCTTACACCCAAACAGGGCTGGAGAAGCTGGAATTAACATCCACAACAGTCAAATGGATACGTGCTACATCTTAGGCAACACACTTAGGTTATAAAAGCCACAGAAAAAAAGTCACAGACCATTCACAATCCCTGTCTTGTACCACAGCATGACCCTTAAACCTGCATGACCCACAAATTAAAAAATGCCCAGAAGGCAGATGATTTGAACCATCATTTTACTTGAACTGGACATTGAATATCCCTGTCTTGGAACACAGCATGAGCCCCAAACCTGCATGCCCCAGATTAAAAAGTGCCGGAAAAAGGAGTCTTTCAACAACCATTTTAGTTTTACTGGACATAGACTGTCCCTGTCCTGGGCCACAGCATGAGCCCCAAACCTGCATGACCCCCAGATTTAAAAAGTGCCGGAAAAAGGATTGTTTCAACCACCATTTTAGTTGAACTGGACATAGAATATCCCTTTCCTGGGCCACTGCATGAGCCCCAAACCTGCATGACTCCCAGATTTAAAAAGTGCCTCAAAAAGGAGTCTTTCAACCACCATTTTAGTTGAACTGGACATTGACTATACTTGTCCTTGGGCCACAGCATGAGCTCCAAACCTGTCTGACCCACAGATTAAAAAGTGCCGGAAAAAGGAGTCTTTCAACCACCATTTTAGTTGAACTGGACATTGACTATACCTGTCCTGGACCGCAGTATGACCCCCAAACCTGCATGACCCCCAGATTTAAAAAGTGCCAGAAAAAGAAGTCTTTCAACCACCATTTTAGTTGAACTGGACATTGACTGTACCTGTCCTGGGTAACCTACATCTGTTTAAGTCTTCCTGTACCTCCCTTGTACAATTCAGAGGAATTTTTGTATCAGCTATTTTGTACTTTGCAAGTTTTTTAGTAGTTTAATTCTGGAAAACACATTTTTAAAATAGGATGGAACCCACCACGTCTTTTGTGTCTCTTTTTTTTAATTGTATTTTAAATGGTTTGTCTCACTACAGTAATTGCTAGCTATTTTAAAGATCTTGCAAAAACAAGTCATTTGCAATAGTGTCCATATAACAAGTGTCCTACCTATTCCTATTTTTGACAGTCACCATCACCTTTGGAGCACTTTTGACAATTGTGTATCTGGATAATAAACGAGTTTTTGCACCTATAAATACATCCTGCGGTGACTAGAAAAGTTCTGATATCCATTGTTAATAACAAAGAGGGTCTTTGAACAAAACTGAGCTGGCGCCAAAGTGAAAAAAAAACTAATTAAAATCGTGTACAGATAATCAAAATGGAGTGAGTTTGCACCTATGAAATACGCCTGTCAGTTACTAGAAAAGATCTGTATCCTAATATAATACATGGCTGCACAAAATACAAACTAATATTTCACCACAAACTGCCAAAAACTGTTAATAAAAACCCATTTTCAATACAGGGTCAAACAGAAGTCTGGAGGCTGGCACAATTATCCACCTCTCCCTTTCCAAATCCTGCCTGCCTGCAGCCAGTCATTGTTCGCTTCCAGCAGCTCTTTCGATTTTACATGGATTTACTCACATTAACTGTATTACCTTATCTGCAGGACTTTCTTTAATCTTTATTTTGCAATATGTTGGGGTCACATTTTGGGTCTTTGGAACCAGTTATCAGTTTTCCATAAAGAAATGGTTTCAACTTACAATGGTCATCCAGGAACCAATAAATATTGTAGCTCATTACCCCATACCCACCCAACCTATCTTGCTTTGGCAATGCTAATGGGACTGGTCCTGCTAGTAAACCTGTATTGGTTGGAAGTAGAAAAAGAGCGAGAGGGGGTCTTATAATAACTACTATTATTATGATGATGGGGATTTTTATTATTATAATTAATATCACAGATCTACAAAAAAAAATATTTTCAGGTGTCAAGGTTTTTTGAATGGATTTAAGGTATTTTGAGGGTGCTGAATTAAAAAATCCCATTACTTTTGCCAAATTGGTTCTAGTTTTTGAGATAATGGACATTCCTGAAAATAATGCAATTCCCCAATGTGATAACAAATGCAATAGCTTTTGTTCTGTCTTTTCACTCTTTAACAGTTTAGGTAATTAAATATCTAATATATTTTTTTGGTATTTTAATTTGTAGGCCTACAATGCTATAAAGGCAAATTTTTCAATCCAGAATTCAACTGTGAATTTGCAGAGGAAAGAAGTCAGCTACAGTAAAAGTTTGTCAACCCAATATTATACCCAAAAAGTTCTGTCTTAATAACTATATAAATACCAGTAAAAATTAGGACTTCATCAAGAAGAGCCTGCATCAATAATCCTGATGTTTTCTACTACATCTGTGGAGTGTACATGGTTGAAAAACAAAGAAGAAATATCACAGACTTTGTGCATCAAGTATACCTGGCTTATTTTGGAGTACAGCTTAGAAACCAGGATAAGTCTTGGGCCCCACATATGGTTTGCAAAACATGTGTAGAGCACTTATGACAGTGGAAAAATGGTAAAAGCAAAAGTGTAAACTTTGGTGTGCAGATGGTATGGAGAGAACCAAAAATGGCAATGATGTTTCTGGGCCAATGTTTATCAAGCTACCAAACCAGCCACTTTCAAACATCAAGCTAAAAAGAACTCAATGACCTGAAACAAGATCCTAATATTTTAGTTTTTTTTTCCCCCCAAGCAGCATCTGAACTTTTATGGCGACATTATGAACCGCCACGTCCGGAGCACATGTTTTCGCCAGTTTTCCGGCGAAAATTTACCCCTGATTTATGTCGGTGCCGAGGTGCCTCATACATCCATGAAAATCCGCCACGCATCGTCAGTATGTGGGGCGCGTGCGTAACTATGCGCCAGTGCTGGACTGCGCCTAAGATTCTGCCGCCCACGTAGTTGCACTCATACATGCGGTTGTAAAGTCCGCCTCACCAGTGTCTGGGGCGCAGTCGGGGACTTAGCGCAAGTGGCGGGGCTGAGGCTAATATTCGCCGTCCGAGGAGGTGCGCTCATACATGCGGTGAAAAGTTCACCGCGCCTCGCCAGTGTGTGGGGCGCAGTGCGGGACCTACGCGCAGTGTGGACTGCGCCTAACATGTTATCCGATTCGAGACAGGCTGAAAACACGAGAAATCAATAAGAATGTCCGTGCGGAGTATGAATAGAAAAAATCGCCTTTATAAATTCGTCAAAAATCTCTGAAAGAAAGCTGACACCTACTAAAAAATACTGTACTAAAAATAAAACCACTTTTCCAAAAATCCAGATCGGCGCTACAAATCTTGAATTTGGATATTAAAATATTGCCAGGAAATAACAGTAATCCAAATTCTTAAGCTCTTCTCATTGGTCCGGCAGAAACCATCCACTCAGAAAAGGAGCTACAGTGACCTCATTAAACACCTATGGAGAATATTCCCAATCAAATCAAAGGCGGGACCCAGTTTAAAATACAGTAAAAATGCAGAAAAGAGCTGATATGCTAGCTAGTGGGGGCTTTGCAATCTGGCCAAATCAGAATAGGAAGCGACAGGACCCATTATAACCTATGGAGAAGTATAGACCAATGAAATTCAAAGTCGGGACAGTTTAAAATATCCGTAAAAATGCAGAAAGAGCTGATTGGTTGAACTAGCGGGGGCTGGTGGCAATCCCCGCCTTATCCAGCAGCGCGAGCTACTTTCTCCCATTGTAGTCTAGGGAGAGATGGGGCACTGAAATCTCTGTGCACCGTGAGGCATGGAGTATTATTACATGAAATCGGTTTTATTAAGTGTAAAATATTATCTGAAAATAGTGAAACCTTCTATAACAAACTAAATAAAATCCCCTAACAATGCGTTTGTCGTCAAACCAGTCTCTATACAATCGGGAAGTTGGGATATTAGAAATTGCCGGGAAATACAGTAATTCAAATTCATTAAGCTCTTCTCAATGGTCGGCCGAAACAACCAATCGAATAGGAGTGACAGGGACCTAATTATAACCTATGGAGAAATATTGACCAATCAAATTCAAAGGTGCGACAGTTCAAAATACAGTAAAAATGCAGAAAAGAGCTGATTGGTTGAACTAGCGGGGGCTACTTGTCCCATTGTAGTCAATGGAGAAATCGGGCCAATGAAATCTCAGCTCTCAAGCGCCATTGCGGCCATGGAGGTATGATTAAAAAAATAATTTTTTATTAGGTGTAAAATATTATCTAAAAAGAGCTGAACACCTTCCTATAAACATAAAACAATCAAATCCTGAACAATGCGTTTGTCG
Source organism: Phyllomedusa bahiana (assembly GCA_025379985.1). Taxonomy (NCBI): domain Eukaryota; kingdom Metazoa; phylum Chordata; class Amphibia; order Anura; family Hylidae; genus Phyllomedusa; species Phyllomedusa bahiana. The sequence continues at coordinate 30,232 of JAODAL010042520.1, read as the reverse complement.
CCAAGACCCAAGCTACATAAGGAAATGGGCTATAGAAATTGCCGAATACAGTAATTCAAATTCCTTTAAGCTCTTCTCATTGGTCGGCAGAAACCATCCAATCAAATAGAGCGACGTGACACCATTATAAGCCTATGGAAAATTTGACCAATCACATTGAAAAAGGCGGCCAGTTTTTCAAATACATTAAAAAAGGCAGAAAAGAGCTGATTGGTTGACCCAGGCGGCAGATATGAATCCACCAATCAATGTAGTGGTGTCTATTTATGAATGGAGAAAGAAAGGGCGCGATAGAAGGGCGCCCTTAAAAAAAAAAAAAGTTTATTACTGTCTATGGAAATATGCTAGTACTGTGATTGGTTGGGGGGAAGAGGGGCTCGTCCCTGCTTAGCCAATCACGCTGAGCTATCGCTTCTCATAGAGATCTTATGGGGGGAAAAGAAATGCAATGCGACTCTGTTTGGTGAATGGCTAAGATAAAGAGCACGGGTTATTTTTGACCAATGGGAGAGCGAGCGACCTCTTATAGGTTTTTTTCTAATGCGTTCCTGTAATAAAACTGTACGTGCCCGAAATAAAAGTATAATACTCCCGAAGTTGTACCGATGTTGAATATAAAATGATCAATAATATGGGGTAACGAAAAAAAAAATAATTAATTCAATAAATTTAATTTTTATTTCTTTATTTTCGTTAGCCAATGATCAATAGTGTTGTTGTAACGCAAATAAGAAAATAAAAATGAATTTATTGAATTAATATTTTTTTTTTTCCCCCCCCCGGCCCCCCCCCCCCCCCAAAAACCCAGTTACCCCTATATTATTGTTCATTTTATATAGAGATCGGCAAAACTTCGGAGTATATCATTTTATTTCGGGCACGTACAGTTTTATTACAGAATGCATTAGAAAAAGCCCATAAAAAACGCACGCTCCTCCCATTGGTCAAATAACCACGCTCTTTTAACGTAGCCAATCACAAACAGAGCTTCTCTTTTTTTTACCCCTGCATTTCTTTCCCCATAGAACTCTATGAGAAGGTACCAGACCCGCTATTGGCTAAGCAGGACGAGCCCCTCTTCCCCCAACCAATCAACAGTACTAAATATTTCCCATAGACAGTAATAACTTTTAGGGCGCCCTTCTATCGCGTCCTTCTTTCTCCATTCAAAATAGACGTACTACATATGATTGGTGGATTCATATTCAATCAGCTCTTTTCTGCCTTTTTTACTGATTGGTCAATACTCCTTCATAGGATATAATGGGTCTTTGTCGCTCCTATTCTGATTGGTCAATTATCCTCTATAGCTTAAAAAGGGGTCCACGTCGCTCCAATTCTTTATGGTTAGGATACTGCTGACCAAAGAAAGAGCTTAAAGAATTTGAATTACTGTATTTCCCGGCAATTCTTACATCCCCAAATCCTTATAGCGCCGGTCTCGGCGACAAACGCATTGTTCGTATTTGATATGAATTATAGTTTATAAGAAGGTTTCAGCTCTTTTTCAGATAATATTTTACACTTAATAAAAAAGAATTTTTTTAATCATACTCCATGCCGCACTTCGCTGTAGAGCCGAGATTTCATTGCCTCCATCACTCCATAACTACAATGTACAAGAAGCTTCGCGCACTGATTGCCGGGATAAGCCAAGCCCCCGCTAGCTCAACCAAATCAGCTCATTTCTGTGCATTTAAACTGTATTTTGAAACTGTCCCGCCTTTGAATTTGATTGGTCAAAATAATTCTCCATAGGTTTAATGGGTCACTGTCGCCTCTATTCTGATTGGCTGGTTTCGCCGACCAATGCGAATCGCTTAAACAATTTGAATTACCTTATTTCCCGGCAATTCTCATATCCCAATTCCTGATGTAGCGCCGGTCTCAGTCGAACATGCAAGTTCAGGATTTGAGTGTTTTATGTTTATAGAAGGTGTCAGCTCTTTTTCAGATAATATTTTACACATAATCAAAATGTTTTTTTTAATCATACTCCATGCCGCACGGCGCTGAGACTGATATATTCATTGCCCCATCTCCTCCATAGACTATAATGGACAAGTAGCTCGCGCTCTGATTGGCCGGGATAGCCAAGCCCCCGCTAGCTCAGCCAATCAGCTCTTTTCTGCATTTTTACTGTATTTTGAACTGTCCTGCCTTTGATTTTGATTGGTCAAAATTTCTCCATAGGTTATAATGGGTCCCTGTCGCTCCTATTCTGATTGGACAAGATTGCTAAGCCCCCGCTAGGGCTACCAATCAGCTCTTTTCTGCATTTTTACTGTATTTTGAACTGTCCCGCCTTTGATTTTGATTGGTCAATATTTCTCCATAGGTTTTAATGGGTCACTGTCGCTCATATTCTGATTGGACACGATTGCCAAGCCCCCGCTAGCTCAACCAATCAGCTCTTTTCTGAATTTTTACTGTATTTTGAACTGTCCCGCCTTTGATTTTGATTGGTCTATACTTCTCCATAGGTTTTAATGGGTCCCTGTCGCTCCTATTCTGATTGGCTGGTTTCTGCCGACCAATGAGAAGCGCTTACAGAATTTGAATTACTGTATTTCCCGGCAATCTCCACGATCCTAATTCCTGATGTTGCGCCGTTCTAGATTTTTGGAAAGTGCTTTTTTTTTTTTTTATTAAATAAGGTTTTATCTCTTTTTCTGATAATGTTTACGCCTTTATAAAGGCGATTTTTTTGGAATCATACTCAATGCCGCACGGCGCTGAGAGCCGAGATTTCTTTTGTGATATTCTGTATGTTTCCTCTCATGTTACATTCTCGCTTCACTTCGCCTCCGCCGGATCATTTAGACCAGAATCAACTAGGTCTGCTTGTCGGAGCTGGCGAGCGCTGCAATGCGCCACACTTTGCCAACCCGCAATCGTACATACCTCGGAGTTTTCGAGCACGCCGTGTCCCGCCCCGGAACGCCCACACCGCGCCCATTGCACGCCCCTTTATGTGAGGCGCAGCCGAAAGTGGCGAACGCTGCGCCTAACATCGCATCCCTGCAGATTCGGACCGGGGAGGCACAGGATACGCCAGAAAACAGGCGTAAATCCCATTCATACATGTCGCCCTTAATGTCCAGACTTCATGAAGGAAATCCTATAAAGGCAAAACTTAAAGGCAAAAACAAAAGTTAAAGAACATGAAAATGTAAAAATTATATTACAGAAAATCCTTTATCCTGAACATCAGTGGTTGATTTATGTTGACCTGAAAATGATGAACTTTTTGCTTGGACAGCAATCTGGATACATAAAATACCCATGCATTATGTGCCTCTGATATAGCAGGGCAAAGCAAGATCACTAGACAAAAGTGTCATGGCCAACAAGGGAAGAAATTATTGTTGGTGCTGCAAATATTCTCAATAAGCCGTTAGTGGACAAGAACAAAATAATTCAAGTTGTTAGCGCTTTGGAAAAAACAGGTAATTGCTTCAAGTACATTTGTAGATCATTTTCTGGACTTATGCAAAAACTAAAAGCTGAAATCTTTGATCGTCCTCATATTCCTAAGCTCATGAACGATTCAAATTTTACGAAATGCAAAATGACACTGAGACATATTTGCATAAACATTTGCATCTCCATAGCCAGATTTCCAGATAACCTTGGAGACTTCAGTGAGGAAAAAGGTGAGAGGATTTGAAGGTGATGGAGGAGCAATATCAAGACAGATGGGACATACAAGTAATGGAAGACTACTGTTAGAGTCTCCAACGTGATTGTATTAATTAATTTATCAAATCATACATAACTTTTTCCTTTCACTGTTAGATATTTTTAATTTCTTCTTTGTATAATGCTAGACTGTTCACTTACTAGTTGTAACTAAAATTAAAATACTCTAGCAATTCTGAATGCTTTTTAAACATGTTACATTAATTAATTAGCTATTAAATATCTCAGAAACTAGAGTCCGTCTGGCAAAACCAAAGTCCTATACTTAATCTGCACCATAAACTTAATATAAAACAATTGAGACAGCGTTGGCACCCTAATCACTGTAAACCAGTGTAATAAGTATTTTCTTCCCATTGTTAGGAGAGGAATAATTTCTCATATACAATCCATTTACTGACTCAAACTAGAAAGCTTGACACGACCTCCTTTTTATCATGAAATTGTACTAATTCATTTTTTAATTAAATTTGCATTGCAGGGGAGTGCTGGTCCACTTCTATTTGGCACAACCAACTCTACATTAAGGCCAGTACAGCTTAAAATATATCCAAGTTTCTTAGGTCAACCAACCCCCCCCTCCCCCAAAAAATTTTTTTACTTAACTTTCAGGACTCAATGATTTATTGAAAACACATGTTATAAAGTTAAGTATCCCCCAAAATACTCCTCTCTAGATGTTAACACTCACTTATTATTCAGAACTTCAGTTGTTCAGAAACAGCAAAGCTAGGTTTAACCATTTGCAGCTGAAGAATCTCACAGTCTGAGGAACCCACTAGTAGATTTATGCTGGTGTTGTGCATAAAGTTTTTAGCAGCATATACTCTGTTGTTTTTACCTGTGGCTTTTGGGCTAAGAACACTGTAGACAGATATTAGCTGGAAGTCAATAGGAAAAATATAAAGCAACTACTGTGCTTATGTCTCTCTTTTCTTTGTATAGTTTTTGCTCACTGTGGGTGTAATTTTTTCGGTCAGTGCTATCATATTGTAGGTGTGACTTTTTTCTGTCATTTTTTCACACTACTTATTAATTGATATTGTCCTCTCCGTAAAATTCTGATCTATTAAAATATAATATCACTTATCCCATACATAGAAGAAAAAAAAATTCAAAACGCCAATGTTGTGTTTTTTCATGTCTCCTAAAAAGTGATCAAAAAGTCGCATCTATTCCAAAATGGTACCAAGAAAAAGTACCCACAAAAATGCATCCTCACTCAGGTCCATAGTGGGAAGAACATAAAAGTTATTGGTTATGAAAAAATGCCATTGCAGCACAAATTTAAGAAATAGAGAATGTTTGCTTTTTTAACAGTACTAAAACATAGTATGAAAATTTGCTCGAATCGTATCAACTTGCACATCATTTTTATTTTAAAGTGAATGGCATAAAAAAAAACTTCCACAAACATGGACCAAGTACTTTTTTACATTTCAACCCCCTCCAAATTTTTCCCTCTCAAAAGTTTCCATTAACATTAATTTTTTATTTGTAAAATGGCAAAAGGGGGATGTTTTGAACTTTTTTAGTTTTTATTTTTTTTTAAACTTTTCTTTTACTTGCACTTTTTGTCCCATTAAGGGGTTGACCACTAGTAGGCGCTATTGCTTGTACACTGTTCTGTGCATGGTATAATACTAATACTAAGATGGCAGCCTTGATTAGGCACCCAGCTGCTACGACATCCAGCCAGCAACCCACATCGAAGCAGGCCGATTGGGTATTACAATGAAGGGACATGGTATTTTAAAATCATTTTGATTCTGCAGTCACATTTACTGTGGCATCAATGGCCTGGATCAGAGCTATCCCTGATCCGGGCTTCTAATGGTGAGTATCAGCTGTAATTAACAGCAGGCAACCACTACATATGGAGCAGGCTCTGTGGGGGACTCCGTTCTATACTCATGGACCACACTCTATACTGATATCATTGGAATGCATGTATAATGGTAAGGCGTTAAACTTTTAATATTTTACATTTTTTAAAAAATATTTTTAAAACACTTTTTTACATTTACATTTAGTCCCCATAGGGTACTTGACCACTAGGCATTATATAAATAATGCAGAAGGGTTACCAAAATGACGGCTCTATTACTTCCTGCCTGTGGCAAGAAGTCATAAAACCCTTATCATTGCCTTCATTAGGATTCTAGCTGTCATGGTAACTGATTGACACCCCATGATCTCCTTGTTCATTTGGATGCTGCAGTGTCTAAATTGTTAAACAGCAGGGATTGGAGCCAGCTCAGACCCATGCGGTTAGCGGAGTCAAACTATTTCAAATAGTTTCTTTGATGAGTCAAGCTCCAGAGTCTACCTAGGTAAGGCTGTGGATGCTTTCTATCTGGACTTCTAAAATGTATTTGATATTGTGCCACATAAAAAGTTGGTGCAAAAATTGAGAATGCTGGGACTGGGCCAAAATATCTGTAAATGGGTTCACAACTGGCTCAGTGATAGGAAACAGAGGGTGGCTATAAATGGTTGTACTCTGATTGGATTACAGTTGCTAGTGGGGTAACACAAGGGTCATTATTAGGTCCTCCTATTTTAAATATATTTATTAATGACCAGGTAGATGCATTACAAAGCAGAATTGCAATATTTTCTGTAAGGTAATCAACACAGAGGAGGATAATGGAATATTATAGAAGGATTTAGAGGATTTGGGGGCTTGAGCGGAGAAATCACAAATAAAGTGTAATGTGGATAAATGTAAGGGCATACATTTGTTCCCAGGAAACAAAAAGTACAATTATGTAATAAATAGCATGAAACTGGGTAAAATTATGGCTAAAATAGACTTGGGGATATAGGTAAAGAGTAGTTTTAGATTCAGTGACCAATGCCAGGCAGCTGCTCCCCAATCAAATAAAATCATAGGTTTCATTAAAGGAGATATAAATGCTTAAGACGGGAACATTATTTTGCCTCTTTACAAGTCACTAGTGAGGCCAAATATGGAATAATGTATACAGTTTTGGGCACCAATGTATTTAAAGGATAAAGCTGAGCTAGAGTGGGTGCAAAGGAGAACGATCAAACTGGTTAAGGGAATTGGGAGTTTACAATACCAAGACAGGTTACCAAACCTGAGGTTATTCATACTGGAAAAAAGCAAGCTTAAGGGTGATTTAATTACCATGTATAAACATGAGAAAGGACAGTATAAAGATTTTTTGGGATAATCTTTATACACCTAGGCGTGTAACAAAGGAAAAAAAAATCATCATTTTCACAGTCAATGATTCTTTACTGTAAGAGTGGTTAATCTATGAAACTTGTTGCCCCAAGAGGTTGTGATGGTGGAGTCATTGACCAAGTTCACAAAGGGTTTAGATGCCTTGAAAAATATAATATTGCAGGTTATGGGGACTAGAAACTGAAGAGAGGACATTGATCTAGGGATTTATTGTGAGTATCAGGAAGAAATTTTTCCTCTTGTATGGGACATCTGACCTGTCTTATAGTGGTTTTGGCCTTCCTTTGGATAAACACTGTAGCGTTATAGGTTGGACTCGACAGACATGTGATTTTTCCAACCTTATCTACTATGTTATTATAACCCCTGGAAGCAAGAGTGTGCAACTCTAACATTTATGTATTGTTATAATTATAAATTGCATTAAATGTAAAATTTTCTATATTTTAAACAATATAATTTAATCCCACCTTAGAAATTATAATAGTAGGTGTTTGTTTAACTGTTTCCATTGTTATATGACTTTTGGAACAATACTTGCTATATTACCTAGGTATAGTGGAGTTTGAGGTTTTGTGAACCTATTCAGAATTTTCTATATTTCTGCATAGATTTGACCTAAGACAAGATCAGCTTTTCATATAAGTCCTAACAGTAGATAAAGAGAAACAAATGAAACAAATGAGTCAAATACATTAGAGTTGGTCATTTATTTATTGAGGAAAGGATGGGAGGGCAATCAAGTGTAAGTGGGTGACCTAAGATAAAGTTTTGTAATGACCAAGTCTTATATTTTTAAATAATTTGTTTGGTTAGTATTATTTATTTATTTTTAGGAGTTGGGTGAAAATCTTTGGTAGTTTAAGATTAGTTTGACGTTTTCGTTGGCTATCACTTGGGGATGTCGATAGTCGGCCACCATCATAAGGTTTTTTTTGTGGAAGCATTTCATTATGAGCGTGACATTAAAAGTCTATGGGAGAGCAACAACACTTCTTCTTACACCCAAACAGGCGGAGAATTTGGGAATTAACGCCCAACAGTCAAATGGTTCCTGCTCATCTTAGGCACAAACTTGGCTATAAAAGCCACAGAAAAAAAGTCAACCCCTTTCACTATCCCGCTTGTACCACAGCATGACCCTTAAAACCCCACCCACAAATTTAAAAAAAGTCCAAAGGGCAGTATTATTTGAACCATCATTGTACTTGAACGGGACATTAAATACCCCTGCCCCTGGAATGCAGCTGACCCTAAAAACCGCATGCCCCACAATTAAAAAGTCTGGAAGAAGGAGCTTTGAACCACCATTTTATTTTAAAAGGACATTGCTAGAACTGTCCTGGACCACATTTATGCCCATTAAAACCCTGTTGCCCCCAGTTTAAAAAAGTGCCGGAAAAAGGAGTTTTCAACCCCCATTTTTTTAAAAAGGACATTGACAAACCTGTCCTGGCCGCACATGCCCCTTAAACCTGTTGACCCAAAAGTTAAAAAGTCCCGGAAAAAAAGGAGTATTTCAACCCCCATTTTGTTAAGGACATTGAAAAACCCCTGCCGGGACCCACATGCCCCTTAAACCTTCTGCCCCACAGATTAAAAAGTGCCGGAAAAAAAGTGTCTTTAAACCCACCTTTTTTAGTGAACTGGACATTGACAAACCCCTGCCCCGGGGACCGAGCATGCCCTTTTAAACCCGTCCCCCACGTTTAAAAAGTCCCGGGAAAAAGGAGTATTTAAACCCCCTTTTTTAGTTGAACTGGACATTGACTTTCCCGTCCTGTGCCACAGCGCCCCAGGGCCGGAGTTACGTGGGTGCGGTGGATTCCAGGCTGGCGTCCGTCTCTTTTAACACCCCAGGTTAAAAAGCCCTGATGACGCAGCAACGAAAACGTCGTGTTTGAACCCCCCAGAGTGGGAAAGCGGAAGTTGAGAACTCCGCCTTTCGTACACAGTCAAGATTGGGGGAGCGCTTGCCCCTCCTTTGAGTGGGGGGACCCAATTGAGCTTCATTGGGAAATAGGGGTGGTAAACACTCCTGTTACCCCGGGTCCCCTTTTTCTTGGCATTCTTTTTTCATTTTACTAAACGTGCGGGAGGAAAAATGGTCTCTGTCTTTGTTCCTGTCCGGCCCCATACTCCAGTCCTCTGAATAACCTCATCTGGTCAATTTTTTCCTGTACCTCCCTTGTACAATTCAAGGAAATTTTTTTTTACCAGCTATTTTGTAATGAAAGTTTTTTAGTAGTTTAATTCTAGAAACACTTTTATAAAATGGATGGAATCCCCTGTTTTGTTTCCTTTTTTTTAATTTGTATTAAATGGGTTTTTTCTAAAAAAGGGGATTAAAAGCTTGTTGTTTTTGAAAACAAGTCCTTTTGCTTGTGTCCTTTACAGTGTCCTACCTATTCCTTTTTCTGACAGCTCCACACACTTACCACTTTTTGGAAAATTGTGAAGAACAAATATCGTTAGAAACAACTTTTTTTTAATAGGCCTGTAGTAAAAGCTGCATTTAAAAGCAAAACCCCCCAAAAATTCAAAGCATGCCCTTGATCCATTTTTGGAAAATTGTGAGAACAAATGTCTGTTGAAACAACATTTTTTTAAAAAGGGAATGTAGTACAGCGCATTTCAAAGCAAAAAAACCCCAAAATTTTCAAAGCAGACCCTTGACCCACTTTGGCCAATTGTGAAAAAAAATGTCGTTAAAACAACATTTTTTTTTTAAATGGGACTGTTTATTGCTGTTTTTAAAAGCACATGACCCAAAAAATTAAAAAATACTTAAGCCCACTTTTAAAAATTGGAGGGAGAAACCCACTTAGAACCCACATTTCTTTTCCAAAGGACCATGATATGCGTATTCACAGCAAAAGACCCCAAAAAAATTAAAAATGACCTTTTAAAAGCCATTTTAAAAATGTAGGGAGAAATGCCATTTAAAAACCCAATTTTCTTTTTCCAAAGGACCGTTTTTGCTGTACTCACAGCTCTGACCCAAAAAAAATTTAAATTTATGACTTCTAGCCCTATTAAAATTGTAGGGGGAAATGCCATTAAAAGCACATTTCTGTTCCAAGGACCTAATTATAGCTGTATCTAAACCACAACTGACCTCAAAACCATTGACAATGCGAAAACTTATTAAGAAAATGAGTAAATGGAATACGGTGTTGTCATAAAAACCTTGCTGTTTTTACAGTCCCTCACAGAAAAACCAGCAAAATGAACGGGTTGGGAAAAGAGAAAAAAAATTTGCATAAGAAATGATTTTTTTAAAAAATTTTTTTCAAGGGGACCATTTCGTTTGAAGAGGAAATGTGAAGAGCCGGAAAACCCAAATGGGTTTTACCTCGGCAATTGGGGCCAAAACTCATCAGAGACCCCATCCCAAATTCTCTTGATGAAAGTCAAACGATCCACATATCTGTGGAAAGGGGGTTTGTCTGAATGACCCCTCCATGTGCTGAAGGTCCCTCAGATATGACGCTGGTGCGGGAGGCCCAACACTCTAGGGCGTGACGGCCAGTCGGGCCATTCGTCTTTTTTGGATACCAGAAGTCTATTGGGTCCGGAAAAAATACAAAAATTTCGGTTTTAGAGCAGAAGTCGTGCACCATGATTTAAGCTGTCTCTTGTGTTGAGGGTGTCCCCTGCATTGCATCGTTGGTGGGTGGTAAACAAAGTTGCCGATCTCACCCCCATTGGGCTTCTGCCCCCTTTGCCTGCTGTTGCTGGCCGCTACGGCTACTTGGCACTCTACTGCTGTCACGTCGCTGATGTTGTTCCCCGTGACTTTTTGGGGGAAAGTGAAGCGACACAAAATGTCTGTTGACAATCGCAAGGTTCCATTTCCCGCATTTTACTCTCTATTTGGGGGGGGGAAGGAAATGCTGAGTTTTGTTTTTTCCGGGGATCCAGGGGGGGGGCCACCCAGTTAAATTTTTTTTTGATGGCCTAATGCGAGGTTTTAGTGGTGGAAATGGGGGGTCCAAGCATCATGTGAGGATGGAGCCCTTTATTTCCCCAAACCCCTGGGTCGAGGGGCCTAGCAAATGATCTTCCCCCTTCCTCCTCCCGCCTCAAATTCCGCCAACCTCTTTCCAAAGGGAGGGACGTCGGTAACATTGATGTCTTGGAAAACCTCCTCCTCCGCTGCCTCCCGGGACAGTTTAAACACGCCCTGACTTCCTGAGATGTGCCCCTGAGAGCTGATCGCCACCTTGCCTAGCTCTGGGCCCCCCAACCCTGCCTATTTAAGACCCTGAAATTGTTAAAAGTCGGGCCCTTTGGATTTGACGGCTAGTAAGGCTCCGTGTCCGGGGTCTTGTCCGTCCCTCCCCGTCGCTGGCGGGCGTGTTGTTTCAGGTGTCCAACGATCGTTCCAGACTAAGATCAACAAGCTCATGCTGACAAGGGAAATTTTCCGCCTGACCCTTTTGGGGGCTTTTCAAAACTGGAAGGTGGTCAAGCTCTTTTACCTGCCTCCACTCTCGGTGGCTCAAAACCCCCAGGTCCGCACCCCTCTTGCAGGATGTGTCATTCGAATGCGTAATGGCATTGCGCTGCTGCCACAATCGGGAGTGGGGGGGTGGAAATTTCCGCGTGTTGCCAAGAAAAAATGAGAGGTTTACGGGGAGGCCGAGCTGATGCTGCAACGCAGCCGGGGGGATGAAGCAGGGTGGAACGGGGGAATTTCGAACTTAGACTTCGACCTTCCTCAGAGGCAGTCCAGACCGGGGTAGCTCTTTAAAATTTTTTGGAGACAAGGTTTACGACAAAATGTGCCCGGCAAGGGATGTGCTCGCCTACCAAAACTTAAGGGCGGCCTGCGATTTCGCCCCGTTATCGACACCACCTTTCCTGGGACAAGGTTCTTGGACCCCGCCACCCGGTCTCGTTGCGGGAAACCGTCCACAGCTCCGAACCCGTGTGTGGGTGGCTCCAAGAAAGTTAATTTCAACACGGCCTGGTTTTTTCTGGGGACGTGTGCCACCCCGAGAACCTTGGGGAAAAGAAAACCCCCGCACCCTCCGCGGTTTTGAAGAGCGTGCGCCGACCGAGAGCCACCGTTACCCCCAGGGAATCCACCCACTACCCCGTGACTTCCAGGGTTTTTGCGGCCTTGGCCGTGCTTTCATCCAAGTGCGGGGGGTCAGATGGGCTTTTCCGGAATAAAAGCAGACAAGCGCTTGAAATTTTAGATGAAAGGGATGGCAGGGCAGGACGGGTTTTTCTGGCAAAAAATGCCTACCGGGGTCTGGTATTGGGGGAGGCAAAAGGGCCTGGGGGGTGGAACCCCCTCTGTGCCACCAACGGAAAGGCAAAAATTTCCCAGGCCAAAAGCCTGGCAAGCCGACATTCAGCCTTTTTGGGTTTGGGATGGTTTGGGTTAAAGTGTTTCTTTGTCCCAAAACCCGGTAGACAGAAAGGTGGCGCTAGACTGGCCCTGTATGGCGGCAGGGCGTCAAATGGGGGAAGGAGAAGGGGTAGGGGGTCTCTGGGGGCTATGGTTTCGGGCGAGGGGAGGTGAACAAGGGCCCGATCCCGTCATGACTCAGAGACATGGCAGTAGGGAAAGTTGGGGGGGGCGGAGGAGGAGGAGGTGAGACAGAAAAGGGTTTTTGACAGTGTTGGAGGCCCCGGGGTCGGTTGGGGCCCTTTTTGGGAAAGTGTTGCCTCCATTTCAACTAAAAATTCGCTGTGGGACTAGAAAAGTTGGGGGTGGTTAACCACCTAAGGTTTTTTGCCTCTACTTTTGCGTTTAGGAAGGGGATATGACCGCTGGGGGTAAACAGAGGCTTGGCAAAGAAGGCCCAGCCTTAAAAGGGCCGGACCTTTTTTTACGGCGATAAGCGAGGAAACGGGGGTTTTTGTGACCTGGCTGGCGGAATCATATAGCGGGTTCTCGACCCCCCTTTTCCCTTTTGAGGGGGAACCCCTACTGACAAATACCCCCCGTCTTCCCCTCGTCCAGTGATGAAAACGCTCGAAAACAAATTTTGTGAAAAAAAAAACCCCTTGGGGTCCCCAATTTTCGTCATCATCTCAACAAAACAGGTGACTTCGTCGTTGACTTTTGTATCCAGAAGCTGCGGGGTACAAGAAGAGGGACGCAAACATTCTGACCGCCCGGGGGTTTTTTCCGATTTTACCGGGTTCTTCTTCCTCTGATGGCCAGTAACTGGGGTCAGGCAAAGAAAACGTCCTCTTTGCCTCTTGATTTTTAACATGCCTTCTGACCCCAACCGCATTTTGTATCAAAGAGGTCTTTAGAAAATGGATTTCCACAGTGGGGGTCACCCCGTTGAAATTTGGGCGCTTTTGTTGGACGGGTGGAGATGTGATGACGACATTTTTTGGCTGTACTGGAGGAGAGGAGGGAAGACGCTGGATGCAGGTTGCATTAACCACTGAAGGACAGATTGGGGACGCTGTTTTGTTATGAGATTTCCCGGGCCCTGACCAGCGATGACAGGCTGACGGGTCCTGCAACTGATATCCCCTGGATGCGTGTTGTGCCAGCACTGGAAGGAGCCCTTCTTTTCGTACCTCTCCCCCATGCCCACCCCCCCCTTTCTGCTTACCACCTAATTTCGTCCATGTTCAGAAATATACAAATTTGAAAGGTATGGAAGAGTTTTTGGAAAATCTCTTATTAAAAGACGGGAATCAAATTTTTTCAAACCCCCAAAACAAAACAAAATTGCGGGTTTTAATTTTAAAAAGCAAAGTAGATCATCAATAACAAAGCTGGGCCTGGCCAAAAATGGAAAAAAAAAAGTATCTGAAATGTATTCAGATAATAAAAGGTACTTTTTGGCACCTATCAATTCACCTGTGGTAACTAAACAATTGCTGGATTCAAATTTAACTGCACGGTGGCTCTATCAACAAATCTGGACTGGGCAAAAGTGCCAAAAACACGTATCTGTAATGTATTCGGATAATAAAAGGTATTTTTTGGCACCTATCAATTCACCTGTGGTGACTAAAAAATTGCAGTATTCACATTTAAGTGATTCTAATTTAAGTACAAGGTGGATATATCAACAAAGGTGGAATGGGCAAAATCGAAAATGAACACCTATCTGAAATGTATACTGATAATAAAAGTGGAGTTTTGCACCTAACAAAGAGACCTGCAGTTACTAGAAAAGATGTGTATCCTATAAGTTTAGGCTGCCCAATATCCAGGAAATATTTCAATAGAAAACTATTAATAATAAAGCTATTGCAATGTCTACACTAAGTCTTGGTGAACTTTATCCAGTATTCTTTATAGAGCTTGTCTGTGTTCGCCCACGGGGGCCCCCCCCCCTCCGCTCCCCCACGTGACTTTACAGCGGTAGATGCTCCTTTAGAATTCTCTACCTAACGATATAAAATATTACAATCTCTAATCTAACTAAATTGTAAGGATCACAGCTAATAGTAGAGGTTTCTCTGTGAAGAAATATAATAATTTCGCTGAGCTGTTTGGACACAAGCAGAGCGCACATCCTTCTGCTCTGAGACGCTTGGAGACACTGAGGCTGAACAGGAAACGCTGTTCTATATACACATCCCAGTCATGACGTCGCACACACATCTCACCCTGCTCTATTCTGTAATCTGATTTGCTGGCCGCCAAAATTACAGGAAGCACCGAAAAAGGCGCGATCTTAATAGATGATGCACAGATTTTAACCTAAATTATCGCATGATCTAAAAAATCCGATCACCATAAAAACTGTGCCGATTTCAACTTTGTCGATAATAATCGCTCAACACTATTTAAGATCAAATTTATGCAGAAATATAAAAAAATTCTGAAGGGTATACAAACTTACAAGTGACATTGCAAGTGCAACTTCAAGTGCAATAGAAAATTCTTAGTTTTAGCTTTTAAAGTGGGGGAAAAATTCATTGGCCAATCAGAATAGGTCATCAATATCTGTTCAGTGGGAGTCTGATCTCTTTTATTTTTCAGAATGAAAGGGGCTGTAGCACTCCCTTCTGTGTTCGTAGAGGTATGGTATCTTCCCAAACATGCAGCTGTTCCTGGTAATTCAGCTAAACCTCATTCACTTGCATGGACACTTTGGACTGCTTATCACTGGGGTAATGAGGGTTGGACCTCCAAGCTTCATTCACTTATGGTTTAAGATAGACATGATTTATACATTGCAAAGTAAAATGGTAAAATTATTAGTAATACTAATCTCACTTAATATTAAGGGCCACATGTATGAAAACTGTCTAGGTCTAAAACCTAGTTTTAGACCTAGACAGTTTTCATACATGAGGCCCTAAATGTCAAACTGATTTGTTACAATAGACCATGTGTCTTCAATGATACCTAGCAGCAAAACCTATTAAAGGGAAGGTAATTTGGGATAATACCTTTGGAGTAACATCTAGTACAACAGGCACCACAATATGTTTACTAAATCATATACTGTGGTAGTCCATTTATCTTGTAGATATAAAAAAAAAATGCACATATTGTATAGCAAATACATTATTTATTTGAGGATCTTCGTAAAAATCTGTGCAGTCTGATAGCACAGCTTTCTTACAAGAGGAAGAGAGGGATTACATTTACATGTTGATTTAGTTTAGGTATTTCAAGTTCTCCAAATTCTCAGTGGAGGCTTGCTCATCTCAGAAAGAATGAACCATATTAGAAAGCAGGTTGCGGAACAAACTGACACATTGAAATTATTTTGGGATTTAGAAACACACAGAGACAAAAGGAGCTAATGAAAATTTATGCTTTCTGACTCTGCGGTGCTAGCCTCATCTTATCAGGCACACAGTCTATCTGGGCAGTGTTGACCACAGCTGTCACTGAAAGCTAAACATATTTCAATATGGCTGCCAGCCAAAAACCCAAAACATGCCAAAAACTAAACATAAAAAGGTCTGTGTAGTATCAAAACAACAGCACCCTCCACACAAACATTATATTCTTGAATATTCTATTCTAATTCAAGAGGACTTTGCCAATTGTAGCATGCTACAACTAAGCAGGCGATGTTCACAGTCCTCCACGCCTCAGTTTATACTGAAAAATATACTAAAAAGGAGAAATTGACTGTCCATAATATTTTTACAACTGACATTAACCACACAATGGGTGTAGTTCAACTTCAGGGTAAATTCTTTTTACAAAGCCAAGAACAAAGATTCCAAAAAGGGGACACAACTCACCAAAAAGCTACAGATATGAAAAAACACCCTTTGTTTTAGAACATAATTCTGCAAGAATATTCCCTTTTACCAATCTAACAAAACCCCAAGTTCTATGTATGTTATCACATCTTATTTGCTTTCCATCTAGATATTATGACTCCAGTCCAGCTATTTAACCATTCAGAAGCTGGACATGGAATCTAAGCTGTTACAGAGAGTAATATGCCCCCACCCACCACTCAATATCCCCTCCCCAACACAGTTACAGAGCACAATTTAGTTGTCATGGCACCAGGGGCTTAATGAAGATTCCCAGGTCTTCCATGATTGTGCTTCTATGAGACCCTGCCAGACATTGTGTATAATACAAGATCACTAAGATGACAATATATTTCTTTACATAAGTTTTATGTTTTATATTATACTAAATATCAAGTGATAACATTTATGTCATATATGTGGATTAAACATTACTGTAACAAAATGTTTTAAAAAATGAAAATTCTCCACTTTTTCAATTTATTATATAAAAAAGAAACAAACATAAAAAGTTGAGTCATTGCAATATCCATGAAATGCTAAACTAATACAATATCATGTTATTTATCCTGCATGGTGAAAGGCATAAAAAAAGGCAACTCCAAAATTCTGGTTTTTATAGTCATCCCACCTTCCAGGAAAAAATGGAATGACAAATGATCAAAAATCATATATACACCAAATATGTACTTGTAAAAGTTACACATTTTCCCACTGAAAAAGTGAGCTATTAAACATTTCCAATGACAGAAAAAGTCAGTTGTCTCCGAAATGGTGGTGGATATCACCAGAAACATACCAACCCAAAGAATAAGCATCATATCATCAATAGGGCACGACAATAACTCTACATTATTTATTAAACATGTCCCTTTGCGTATAAACTTTAGCACTTCCAAAACTTCATAATCCAGCATTCATAAGATAAATGCAAGCAGTATACTCAAGTGTCCTGGAGCAGCTTCTATCCAGCCATTCGCATCAGTACTCCTGAGGAATGGGTAGATTGGGACCATTAGACACTGGGCAGAACGTAAAGCACACCTGTGTGACGTTTTGGGGGATGCGCCGCCCCCTTTCTTTAGCATGCGTGCTATAGAAACGCCCTATCTTATAAAGATGAATAGTAGCGACAGTTAAAGTATCAAAAAAGTATGAACAACTTCATTTGCAGAAAGACCTGCAGGTTAAAATTCTCATTTAACCCTTTGGGAATGAGTGCCTCCCATGAGGCCATCCAGAACACTTCTCTTTGCAGCAACCTCTTATTGAGTTGTGATTTATCGCTGCAATTGATCTCCTCCAATACACACCACTTTATATCCGATATCCCATGTCTCTCTTCTACAAAGTGCCTAACCACTGTGGTTTCACCAAATCTTTTCTTTTCCTCAGCATCGCCTATTTCCTCCAGACTGCCTGTTTTAACCCTGTACTGTCGTTGATCCTGACAGCCCTATTCGTCTTTCCAACATACACACTCCTGCATGGGTATTTCAGCATGTAAGCGACCTGCATGCTGTCACAGGTGTGGAACCCCTTATTTTTAATCAGGTATCCTTTAGTGGGGTGACTCTTATAGTCACCTTTCACAATGGATGAACAGCTTTGACACCAAAGACAGGCAAATGTGCCTGCTCTAGTAGTTTTAAATTTATCTTGGCTCTTAACTTTTACCTATATCTGATTTCATAAGTTGTTTACCTAAAGTCCTTATTTTCCGATAGACCAATTGTGGGGACTCCCTAAACAGACTTTCATATTTAGGGTCCGACTGCAACACCTTCCAATGCTTAAAATTGGCCTGCCTAATAACTCCAGCATGTCTATCATAGGTAGATACAAAAGTCAACCTGTTTTCTCCTTTTTTACTTCTTTTGTTGCAACAATTCCTGCAGTGAAATTCGAAAAACCTCCCAATCTAGTCTTTTCAGCTCTTTTTGTCATACCCTCTGCTTGTGAATATCTGGACACTTTTTTTCATATGATTCAGATAACTCTTATCCTCAGAACATATGCATTGCGCTCAGATAAATTGGGCCCTAGGAATACCCTTAAAGGAGTTGTCTCGCTACAAAGAGTAGCTTTCAAAATGTAGGGAACACTAAATGAAGATGTTTTCCAAATGTGTTGCGTTGCTCATCTTGTTTTGTAAAGGAGCTACAAGTGATTTTATCACCTTCCGTGCTCTCTCTGGTTCCCCAAGTGACCGACCTGTGTATTCTTTATCCCCTGCTGTTTGTTCTATCTGATAGCAGGGAGTGACATCATCACACAGCACACAGATCGTGGACGGCAGTGTGAAAGCTTGTGGGTTATCTGATCTTTCAGACAAAAGACTAATTACTGTTTTCATTAACTCAGCAGCTTCTCTGGACCTCAGAGAAGGTAATTTATTTAATCTAGACTGATAAACAAAGAAGTCTGAATACATGGAGCTCATATGCTAATGACAGACAGCTTGACCAGGAAGTGACAGAGCCAAGCAGCATTATTTAATTTATGCATCCTATGAAACTTTGAGATGAGACAACCCCTTTAAAGACCTGTGGAGCGTGCGGATGCAACACATTGTTGTGATCTGTATCTTTTGTAAACAATGTAGTCGCCAGTGAATTTTCTTTTTTCTGTACCAGTACATTCAAATAAGAAACCATTTCTTCAGTTTTGGTCAAAGAAAATTTGATAAGGGAATGCAATTCATTAATGAATCCAACGAAGCGCCCCAATCCGGACCATAACAGGAACACATCGTGAAGGTCCACAGAACAAGCATAACATGTCACTTATGCCATAAGATGGTAGATGTATAAACAAACGCCTAAAACATTGCCCAGTAGCATTTTGTTTCTAATTCCACCCGAAAATTAATTCTACCGTAAATTATATGGTGCAAATCATCCCGCAAAAAGCAAGCCCTTGAATCACTATGTTGATGGAAAAATAAAAAGTTATGGTAAAATTTGAATTAAAAATTAAAAAACAAAAAAATAAGAAATATTTGGAAATAAGCTAGACCATGACTTCTGGAAACCTGGACTACTGGATCAGTATTCCGTTGCACCTAAAGCATTTATATGGAATAATTTGCCAGTAAGAAGAACTACATGGAAACATCTCTCTGCGAAATTGTGATCTTGCTCAATTTCTTCAGTAATAAAGTTCAATTTAAGTGTTTTGTTTCCTCTAACTTAATTGCAAAATATTTGATTCGGATCCAGTGCTTCACTAATTAATCCAACTGCACAATGAACAAAGATTTTTTTAAGATTTACTAGATAGCAGTTTAGATACTAAAATCAATTTCCTAGTTTCTATAATCACTCAAAGTTAATTGGCTTCTTTGGAGAATCAATGGATAATGCAATTTGAAAAGACTCTCTCATCTCTATGTGTATTTTCTTGCATCATGGAAAGAGGGTCATGGAAAAAGTATTGGAAAATAATGACTACAATTAATCTGTCTTGGGTGGAAAAACCTGGCACCATCATAAGGGGTCCACCTTGATCTTTACGGCCACTAATCCTTTGAGTTCCCCACTATTTGATAATGTGAGATTTATGTCTCACAAAACAATGCTATGATTATATGCATGAGCCATAAGCTTTTATGTAGTGTTGAGCGATTATTATCGACAAAGTTGAAATCGGCAAAGTTTTAAGTTTATCCTAAACTTTATAGTTCATGCGATAAATAAGGCTTAATCTGTGCATCATCTATTAAGATAGCGCCATTTCGGCTCTTCTGTAAGATTTGGGCGGCCACAAATGAGATTACAGAATAAGAGCAGGGAGAGAATGTGTGAGCGTGACGTCATGAACTGGATGTGTATCGATGCGATTGGCTGAAACATCACATTACCCCACCCGCGTTTTTTTTTTTAATTATATTATTTTATTACATAGAACACGTTTCCTGTACAGCCCTCAGTGTCTCACAGCGTCTCATAGGAGTAGGAACGTGCTCTCTGCCAGTGGCCAAACAGCACAGGGCCGAAATTTATTCTAATTTCTGCACAGAGAAACCTCTACTATTATGTGATCCTTACAATTTAGTTAATTAGAGATTGGAAAGATTTTATGTAGTGGTAGAGAATATTAAAGGAAGCATCACCGCTGTCAAGTCACAGGTGGTAGCGGGGGCGGGGGGGGGGGGGGGGAGGCGTCGGGCAAACACCGACAAGCTCTATAAAGAACACTGATAAAGTTCTAGACCAAGACTTTAGAGTAGACAAATGCACAGCAATATCTTTTTTTTTTATTATAAACATTTATGCTATTGGAAATATTTCCTGGATAAGGTCATCCCTGAACTTATATAAAGGAAACACATCATCTTACTAGTAACTGCCGACTCTGTATTAGCTGCAAAACTCCACTTTTATTATCAGTATACATTTCAGATATGTGTTCATTTCAATTTAACCCATTCCACCTTGTTCAAATATCCACCAATGCACCAAAATCATAAACAGCCTTTTAAAGTCACACACAGGTGGAATTGAAAAAGGTGCACAAAATACCGTGTATTAATACGAAAAACATAACAGATACCTGTTTATTCTGACTTTTGCCCAGTCCCAATTGTTGATAGACACCTTGCGTAAATTTAATCCATCAATTTTTGTTTTAATAAGTGAGTTGATAATAGCAGTGACATGCCGTCTTTTAAAAAAGAGACATTTCCAAAACTATTCCAATATACCTTTCTCAAATTTTTATTTTCAGAACATGGAGCGATGCAGGTGGTAAGCAGCAAAGAGGGGGGTAGCACATGGAGGAGAAGTTACGAGAGAAGGTGCCACCTTCCAGGCTGCGACAAACACGCATGCCATCGGATCATCAGTTGCAGGACCTGTCCAGGCCGTCATCGCTGTGTCAGAGCCCAGTGGAATCTCCGTAACAACAGCGTACGGCCAATCTGATCCTTCAGTGGTTAATGCAACCTGCAACCGGCAGTCTTACCTCCTCGTCTCCCAGTCACGGCCACAAAAGTCGTCCATCAGCATCATCAGCATCCTCAACATGAGCCGACCAAATGTCAACTCGTTTACCCACCACATGAGGATTAGATCCAATGTCCTGAAGACCTCTTTGATGACCACAATCTTGGGGTCAGAAGGCATGTTTAAAAAATAACAAGAGGATGATTTAAGACTGCTCATGACGCCCCTTAGTGAAACCAAAAGAGGAGTAGAAGAAGCCGGTCAATCGCAAAAATCCGGGCGGTCCCGGCAACGCCTTTCATTGCCCTCTTCTTTGAATCCACGCAGCGTCTGTAATGCAGAAAGACAGGACGACCAAGTCCCCCCTGTGTTGATGAATGAATTGAAGACGACATTGGGGATCAACGTGGTCTTTCCGCAGACTTTGCGTTGCGAGCGCTTCATCAGTACGAGGAGGAAACCGATGGGTAGTATCAATAGCGGTCCGCCACAAAAGGGAGAGGGCAGTTCGCAGAAGTCCGCTGATTATGAAAACCTCCAGCCACGGTCAGCGCAACAACCCCGCTCCATCACTTATCGCCGTCAAAAAGATCCAGGGACCTCTCAAGCTGGGCCTCTCTTTGATGCAAGCTTTGATTCACCCTCACCCAGCTAAGTCATATGTCCGCCTTTTGCCGTAAACGCATAATAAGCAAGAACCTTAATCGTTTAAAACACACACCAACATGTCTAGTCACATGCAGCTAATGCTGAGTTTGAAAATGGAGGGAACACTTGGCCGAAAAAATTCCAGACCAGACGCCGGCCTCCAACCACTGTCACTAACCCTCTGTCCTCCCCGCCTCCTCCGCCACCAAAAGTCGTTCCACAGCATGCCATGCACTCAGAGTCATGATCAAGGGATCAGCCTCCGCTTCATCCTCCACCGTCGCCCAAGTACCACCTAGCTACCACCAGATACCCATCCAACCACCCCTTTCTCCTTCCTCCAGTTTGACGACTTGAAAAGCCGTACAGCTGCAGTCTAGCAGCCAGCCTTTCAGTCATCCAGTATGGGGAGCAGAAGAAACACGTTAACCCAAACCATCCCAAAGCCAAAAGCCTGAATGTCCCCTGCATGCCAAGGCATTTGGCCTTGGAAAAATGCATCCTACTGTCCTGGTGGCCACATGAAGGGTTCCGCCACTCTGGCCCTTGGCTTCCCCCAAAACCAGATTACGAGCAGGCGATGTTCTTTGCCAGAAAAGGCCGTCCCTTGCCCCTGGGCCAGCCACATGTCATCAAAAATTTCAATCGCATTGGTCTGCATCTGTAGGCCGAAAATTCCAACTGACCACCGACACATGGAACTATGAGCACGGCCAAGGCCTCTATATCTCTGTGACACTCACGTGTGAGCTGGGTTATTTCCCCTGGGGGTGACGGTGGTCTTCACAGGCTCAGCGCACGCTCTTCAAAACCGCAGGGATGTTGCAGGGGTTCTTTCCCCCAAGGTCCTCTGTGGCATCACGTGCCCAGAGAAACCAAGCCGTTTTTGAAAATTAAACTGTCAAGTAGACCGACCCCACACATGGTACAGTCGCAGTGTATACGGCTCACCGCAATGAGACCGAGCGATGTCTGGGTTCCAAGAACCATGTGCCAGGCAAGGTGGTGTGCAAAAACGGCCCATAAGATCAGTTATCCTGTGAGCACATCCCATTCCGTCACAATGTCAATAACCTGTCTCGCCAGAAATATCTAAAGAGCATCCCGGGTCAGGACTGCCTGCTGAAGAAGGCTCTAGGTCAGAGTTCGCACTTACCGACGTTCGCACCCTGCTTCCGTCCCGCCTGGCTCGCGTATGCATGCGTCATCTCGGCCTCCCCCTACAACGCGTCTCAATGTTGACGTTGCAACACCAGGATTTTTCCACCCTCCACATGCACCACGATTGGGCAGCATCGTCAAATCCATTAGCACGCATTACAAAGTGACACAAATAGGCCTGACAAGAGCGGTGCGGACCTCAGGGGTGTTGAGCCCACCGAGAGTGGAAGCAGGTTAAAAAGCTCTTCACCATCCATGCCAGTTTAGTAAAGAAGCCACCAAAATGGTCAGTGCGGACATGCCCTTGTCAGCATGAGCAAAGTGGTGATCTTAGTTCTGGAACGATCGTTGTACACTCTGAACACAACAGGTCCCGCCATCGACGGAGGAGAGACACACAGATCTGGACACGGACATTCTCTCCGTCAATCCACAAGGCCCGACAGTTTTCACACCATTTCATCGGTCCTCATTAGGCAGAGTTCGGGTCCAGAGCTAGTGCACAGGCGGCGCATCAGCTCTCAGGTGGCATCAATCTCAGGCAAGTCAGGCTAGAGTTGCATACTTGTGCCGGAGGCCGCAGGAGGAGGAGAGAGGAGGTATTCCTAGACCACCAGATTTACCGACGTCCCTGCCTTGAAAGAGGTTGGCTCTAATTTGAGGCGGAGGCGGAAGATGAGGAAGATCAGTTTGCTAGTTGCCCCTCGACACCAGAGGCTTGGGAAATCAAGGCTCCATCTCTCACATGAGTGCTTGTTCTCCATTTCCTCAACAAGATCCTCAACATTTAAGGCCATCAAATGAACACAGTTACTGGGTTGCCACCCTCCTATGATCCCCGGTCCAAAACAAAACTCAATCTTTTCCTTCCACCACCACCAAATAGAAGAGTGAAAATGCAGGAAATGGAGACCATTGCTGATTGATCAGCAGGAGACATCTGTTGCGTCACTTCACGTTCTTCAAATTCACGGTGGAATAACGCCAGCGACTTGACAGCAGTAGAGTGCTAATTAACCTAGCGGCAGCAGCAGCAAGGCAAGGTGTAGTCCGAAGCCTAATGGTGGACCTCTGGAAATCTTTATTTACCACCTCACCAACGCATGCAGTATGCAGGGCCACACATACAAACACCCCGAGACCATCTTAAGAATCATGTGCACGCCTATCTGCTTCTCAACCCCGAGGTTTTGGATGTTGTACCGGACCCAATAGACTTCTGGTATCCAAAATGGGAACGCAATGGCCCGAGCTTGCTTCGCCACGCCCATAAGAGGTGTTGTCCTGCCAGCAGCCAGCGTCATATCTGATCGGCACATTCAGTACGAGCACAGCCGTAGTGATTCATTACAGTCAAACGCTATTCCGGCTTCACAGATAATGTGGATAGTTTGACTTTCATCAAGATGAATCAGGCATGAAATCTCTGAATGATGTTGTTGCCCCATGCCCAGGTCACCGAAAAGTTGCTGGTGTCTACCCTTCCCCCCCACATTCCACACCAAACAGAAAATGGTCCTCTTGAAAAACTATTTTTAAAATATCATATCTTACAGCAA
Organism: Phyllomedusa bahiana; assembly: GCA_025379985.1. Classification (NCBI taxonomy): domain Eukaryota; kingdom Metazoa; phylum Chordata; class Amphibia; order Anura; family Hylidae; genus Phyllomedusa; species Phyllomedusa bahiana. Next base: position 5,783 of record JAODAL010042520.1, on the reverse strand, counting down.
TTTTAATTCTCAGTTCCAACAGTTAATTTTTGCTGGTTATGCTGTGAGGAGACTGGTAAAAGAAACACCTCAGTTACATGACAAAACCATATCCATTTACTCACTTCATCTTTAGAATTTGTCCGCATTGTCAATGGTTTTGGGGTCCATGTTTGACTCACAATTTTATAACAGTGGCTTAGAAGACAAAATTAAATTTTTGGGGTCATGTTTTTGCTGTGAGAAAAGCAATACTTAAGGACCTTTGGAACAGAAATTATAGCTTTTTTAAGTTGGCATTTCTTCCTCTCACAAATTTTACATTGGCTGATTAAGATCATATTTATAAATTTTGGGGTCATGTTGCGTGGGTAACAGCAGTAATTATGGTCCACTTGGAACAGAAATGTGGCTTCTAATTGGCATTTCTCCCTCACGACAATTTTTAACAGTGAGCTGAAAGTCATTTTTATAAATTTTTTTGGGTCATGCTGCTTTGAAATTCAACAATACTACAGGTCCTATTCTAAAAAATTTGTTTTCTAATAGACATTTGTTCTCACAATTGTCATAAGTGGCACATGGGTCCATGATTTGTGAATTTTTGGGGGCATTTTGCTGTGACATTCAGCGATACAACAGGGCCAATTATAAAAAATGTTGATTTTTCTAACAGACATTTGTCTTCACAATTGTCCAAAGTGGTCAAGGGTCATGTCTTTTGAATTTTGGAGGCATTTTGCTGTGACATGCATCTAAACTACAGGTCCTATTATAAAACAATTGTGTTTTCTAACAGACATATGTTACTTCAACAATTGTCAAGAGTGGCTCAAGGGTGATCGAGCTTCATAAACAGGATAGTTAGGACACTGTAATGGACACATATAGCAAAATGACTTGTTTTTTGCAAGATCATTAACAAGCTATCAATCCCTGTATTGAGACAAACCCATTTAAATAATTAAAAAAAAGAGAAACATAGACATGTGGGATTCCATCCTATTTTAATAATGTGTTTTCTAGAATTAAACACTAAAAAACTTGCATGTACAAAAAAATAGCTAGTTAAAAAAATTCCTCAGAATATGTACAAGGGAGGTACAGGAAAACTTGAACCAGATGTAGGATATTCCAGAGGACCTGGAGTAAATGTGAGCACGGACGAGAACAAGTACAGAGACCATTTCCACCAGCACGTTTGAGTAAAAATGAGAATAAGAATGCCAAGAAAATTGCACCTGGGAGTAACAGGAAGTTTCACCACCAGTATTTCCAAGAGAAGCTCAATTGGGACTACTCATAAGGCAATGTGCAAGCGCTACCGCATGTTCTTGACTGTGTACTGAGGAAGGCTGGAGTTTCCACACTACTTCCTCAATCCCGCCGCACTCCAGCATTCAGCACGACAGTTTTTTCGTGTTGCAGCTACCATCATGGCATTTAAACCTGCGTTTCAATAGATGACGGAACGCCAGCCTGGGCACTCATCGCACCACTGTAACAACGTCCCTGGGCTTAGCAGTGTCACAGGACAGGTATAGTCAATTTCCATTTCAACTAAAAAGGAGGTTGAAAGACTCCTTATTTTATGGCACCTTTTTTAAATGAGGGGGGTCATGCGTTTGGGGCTATACTGTGGACCCAGGACAAGGTATAGTCCATGTCCATTGAAACTAAAAATTTGTTAGAAAGACACCTTTAATCCGGCACTTTTTTACATGTGGGAGTCATGCATGTTTGGGGCACATGCGTGGCCCAGTACAGGTATAGTCAATGTCCATTGAAACTATAACTGGGGGTATGAAAGACTCTCCTTTTTCCGGCACATATATAAATGTGGGGGACCAAGCTGTTTAGGGGCTCATGCTTGTTGCCCCGGACAGAAAAGTCAATTCCATTGAAAACTAAAATGTGGTTGAAAGACTCCATTTTATCCGGCAACTATTTTAATGTGGGGGTCATGCAGGTTTATGGGCTCATGCTTGTGGCCCAGTACTCGGTATAGACAATGTCCACCTTGAAACTAAAAAATGGTTATAGAAAGACTTCCTTTTTCCGGCACTTTTTAAATGTGGGGTCCATGCAGGTTTGGGGCTCAAATGCTGCGTTCCAGGACAGGGATAATTCAATGTCCAGTTCAAGTAACATTGAAGGTTCAAATCATAACTGCCTCTGGCACTTTTTTAATTGTGGTTGATGCAGGATTAAGGATCAGGGGGCCCCCCCTGTGGTACAAGACAGGGAAAGTAAATTGGTCCTGTGACTATTTTTTCTGTGACTTTTATAACCTAAGTGTGTTTGCCTAAGATTACACGTAAATCCAATTTGACTGTTGTGGGATGTTAATTTCAGCTTTCACCATCCAGCCTTGTTTGGGTGTAATAATGAAGGTGTTGTTTGCTCTCCATATACTTTAATGGTCAACGCGCATAACATCGACCTGCTCACTATCGAAAACCGTATCGAAAGCGGACCGACTATCGACTATCGATCGATCTCGATAGCCAACGCAATCCAGCACAACACTAGTGGGTTGAAAGACTCCTTTTTCCGGCACCTTTTTAATCCTGTGGGTCCGACAGGTTTAAGGTATGCTGCGGTCCAGGACAGGGTTTGTCCAATGTCCAGTTCAACTAAAATGGTGTTGAAAGACTCCTTTTTCCGGCACTTTTTTAATCTGTGGGTCTACATGTTTAATGGTCATAACTGCGGTCAGACAGTTTTCTACTCAATGTCCAGTGAAACTAAAATGGTGGTAGAAAGAATCCTTTTTACGGCACTTTTAATCTGTGGGTCAGACAGGTTTAAGTCAAGCTGCGGTCCAAGACAGTTTGTCAATGTCCAGTTCAACTAAAATGGTGTGTTCAAAGACTCCTTTCTTCCGGCACTTTTTTAATCTGTGGGTCATGCAGGTTTTTAGGTTCATGCTGGCGATCCAGAACAGGGATATCAAAATGTCCAGTATTCAAGAAAATGAGTATCAAATAATACTGCCTTCTGCACTTTTTAATTTTGTGGGTGATGCAGGATTAGGGTCAAGCAGTATTGGTACAAGACAGGGATATGAATGGTGGTGAGACTTTTTTTTCTGTGGCTATTTACAAGCCCAAGTGTTTTGCCAAGATGTAGCATGTATCCCATTTGACTGTTGTATGGCTGTTAATACCAGCTTCTCCAGCCCTGTTTGGGTGTAAGAATGAAGGTGGTTGTTGCCTCCCAAAGACTTTAATGGTCATCAGAGATGACCGACTATCGACTATCGAAAAACCTTATCGATGGTGGCCGACTATCGACTATCGCCCGATGTCGATAGCCAACGTAATCGCTCAACACTACTTTTATGTAAATCCTGTGAGAATACAGCAGCTCACAATCTGAGAACACAAGTGCAATTAATGTACTGCTTAAGCACAAAAATTCTAAGCAGGTTGCAAATTTGGGCAACATATTAATCCCACAGATTAAACCCATAAAAATATAACAATGCACGTTACTAGGAGAACATGACAGTTCCAGTTCTGTAGTAGTTCACAATAGGATTCTGCAAATGTAAGGTCTTGAAAATCTAAGGCTATGTCGACACAGCATAGCTTTACCATTGGGTTTAAAATACTGAATCTGCCGAAAATCTGACGGTACCTTGTGCTGCATAGACAGCAATGAAAAATCCGTGCTGTAGTCTGTACAGCACGGATTTTTTAACATCTGGTGGAATATGCAACATGTCGCGTATTCCCCCGGATTCTGCTCGGATTTTCTGTCGGCCCATTACATTTTGACAATGCTGTGTGAACTTAGCCTAAAGTTTTCTGCAGTGTTCTAAAAATGAGAAAGTGAAATAACAAGGCTCTTTGTTAAATTAAATGTATCTTCCTAGTTTTAGTGAATATTTGGATTGTCTTGCTAACTGGACTGGATAGAAGCGTGGGTGTAGTCATGGTCTGTTACAGCAGACTAATGAAGTAAAGAGGCAGCAACTCACATGTAGAACTTTAAGTTTAGGACATGCAGGTGGATTTTCGCCACTATAATATACAGTGCTTGTATTTGATGTGGAGCGTGTAATTAGCATGAAGGAATCTTTATGGCACTAACCTCAGTCTCCTCATTCTTCACACTTACAGCAGAGTTCTCCAGCATCCTGCTTTGGCTCAGTACAAATGTACTGTATACACAGTCATATTTGCTGGCCTGAAACTAATTAAATTGGAATATTTTAGAGTAGTCATGTGGAAGGCTGCCAGATTTACAAGTGGTCAACCTCATAAGTGGGTCTGGGTGACTTAGCTGGTTAACAATGTTCATTACTCATTGCAGGTCTGCAGCTGTACCTACGATATGCTTCAGGACCTGATGAAGCAAAAAAGCAATGTTCTTATTTCCTGTGGGTGAGGTGCACTGATGATTAAGAACCGTGAGTAGTCAATGACTGATGAAAAATTATTAACAGAGACTCATTAAAGTAGAAGGATATGCATGTGTCCAACACAACCACACCATAAAATCACACATAGCTAACTTTAGTGAAGGGAAATACTGACAAAATCTAAATTAAAGTGATCATTCACCAAAAGTCAATATTAGGAAAGGTTGTGAAGGAAGAGATAATTACAACCTTTTCCCAGTAGTTGCAGTTGTTGTCCCCTGTGTACTTCCCCAGAAGAAAAAATATGTGAGGAACTCTTATATCCAGGTAAATATTGATAATAGTTGAAAGTATTAATGTGTAATAAACACCTCATTGAAGCTGGATCCTCTTCCCAAATTGGCATGAATTCTGGTCTTTCTGTAAACAGCCTTGTGCAGTCTTGGAGAGAGCTGTAATCTCACTTTTCTTATTTCTTATGCAACCTAATTCACATGAATCTATAAATAATGTATATCCATTTCAAAAGACAAATTAAAGGGGTATTCTTATTTCAGAAAATAACCATTATTCTTTGGATAGTAAAAATATATTAAACTACCAATTCCTCAAAGTTTTCAAGAATTCTTCTGGTCAATCTATTGCACATGTTTCAAACTCAAGGCCTGCAGGCCAAACCGGGACCGCTATGTCAATTTATGTGACCCATGAGAGTTTAGACGCAGTGAGCAGTATTGGACAAGGTTCAGGTGCAGAACGACCGGCTCTCCACCTTCCTCATTTGGCAGAGGTGGTTGTGCCAACACTCGGAGCTGGTGACATCTTAGATTTGGAGCTCTGGCATTCACCTCACATGGTTCTTTCCAGCAAATCACAGGTGGTGGCCTAGCTCTGACAGCACAGGTGGTGGCCTTACCCAAGCACCCTATCCCTGACTAGGCAGGAAACTCAGTACTTAAAAGGTGGCTATTATACCAGCTTAAAGGACATCTTGACTGTTCACTGACCACGTGGTGTACAATACCATCTATAGTGTAACAATTTAAACTACTTTAAGAGCAACCCAAAAATAGGTACATACAGCATAGAAAACCTGTTGAGACACTTCCATTTGGTGTTTATGGTGTCTCAGGTTATGTAACAATAGTACAAACACTACCATGTACTCTACTTAAGCACGATGTATAGGTGTAGAGAACCCTTGATATAATGAAATGAAGTACTGGGTATACCAATACAATTTAAACCAAAACAACTACAGGTATAACACCTAGAATAAAGATACATAAAACATAACTTTTAATAAAAATAAATAAGAATTGAGAAAGAAAACGAAAAGACACCCTCAAATATACCTATCAAAGACCTGTCTGCTCAAAAATGGGGAAATCGCCCCAATAAGGGCGCCCCCCCACATGGAACCTAAACTAACCTG
>JAODAL010042519.1:0-34732 GCA_025379985.1 Phyllomedusa bahiana | reverse complement strand
GGAAGGACCCTTCTCTCGTACCTCTAGCTCCATGTCCAAACCCCCCCTTTTTCCCTTTCTTACCACCTGAATTTCGCTCCAGTTCAAAAATAAAAAAATTTTGAAAGGGTATGGAAGAGTTTTGGAAAGTCTTTTTTAAAAAGACGGCAAATCACAGCTTTTCTAAAATCCCTCAAATCAAAAAAAAAAATTGCGGGATTCAAAAAACGAAAAGTAATCTATCAAAAAAGCTGGCCTGCGCCAAAAGTGAAAAAACAGTATCTGAAATGTTTTCGGATAATAAAAGGTTTTTTTGGCACCTATAAATTTTCCCCTGTGGGACTACAAAATTGCTGTATTAAAATTTAACTGCAAAGTAACTATCAAGAAAGCTGGCCTGCCCAAATAAAAAAAAAAACGTACAAAAAAAATGTATTCGGATAATAAACGGTATTTTTTGGCACCTTAAATTTCCCCCTGTGGGGACTAAAAAATTGGGTTATAAAATTTTAAAACCGCAAGAGTCTATCAACAAAGGGGCCTGGCCAAAGGGGAAAAAACACATTTTTGAAATGTTTTCGGAAATTTAAAAGGTATTTTTGGCCCTTTCAATTCCCCTTTTGGGGTGACTACAAAATTGCTGTATCAAATTTAACTGCAAAAAGTCTATCACAAAGCTGGCCCCCCCAAAGTGAAAAAAAACGTATCTGAAATGTTTTCAGATAATAAAAGGTTTTTTTGGGGCACCTATCAAATTCCCCTGGGGTGACTACAAAATTGCTGTATTCAATTTAACTGAAAAGTAAATCTATCAAAAAGCTGGCCGCGCCAAAGGGAAAAAAACACTTATCTGAAATGTTTTGGGAAAATACAAGGTATTTTTGGCACCTATAAATTTCACCTTTGGGGGGTGACTAAAAAAATTGCTTTTTTCCTTTTTAAGTGCAAGGTGCCTAAATAAAACAAAGCTGTAGTGCCCAAAGTCAAAAAAACACGTTTCTGAAATTTATTCGGATAATACAAGGTATTTTGGCCCCCTTTCAATTTTCACCGTGGTGATACAAAATTGCGCATTCACATTTAAGTGAAAGGGTGCCTAATGAACAATCGGGACTGGGCAAAAGTGCAAAAAAAACGTATCTATAATTTATTAGGATAATAAAATTTTATTTTTAGCACCTATAAACCTTGCTGACTAAAAATTTGCGGGATTCTAATTTAAACGAAAGGGTGGAATATAAACAAAGGTGGGAATGGCAAAATTGAAAATGAAAACCTATTGACGTATACTGATAATTAAAGTGGGGTTTTGCACCTAACAAAGAACCTGCAGTTATAGAAAAGATGTGTATCCTTTTTAAGTTCAGGCTGCCCAATATCCAGGGAAAAATTTTCAATGAAAATGTTAATAATAAACTTTCAGCGCAATGTCTACCTAAGTCCTGGTGAACTTTATCCAGTATTTTTTATAAGCTTGTCTGTGTTCCCCCCGGGTCCCCCCCCCCCCCCTTCCCCCGGACTTTACGCGGGAGATGCTCCTTTAAAATTCTCTCCCAACCCTAAAATCTTTCCCAAACTCTATCTAACTAAATTGTAAGGATCACAGCTAAAAGTAGGCTTTCTCTGTGAGAAATAGAATAATTTCGCTGAGCGTTTGGGGACCAGGCAGAGCGCCAATCCCCCTGCTCTGAGACCTGAAACACTGATCATTAACGGAAGGGTTGTTCTATGTAAAACGAGGTCATGTGATTTTTCCAGCCAATCGCAACCATACACATCCCAGTCATGACGTCGCACACACATCTCACCCTGCTCTATTCTGTAAGTTGATTTGCTGGCCACCAAAATGACAGGAAGCGCCGAAAATGGCGCGATCTTAATAGATGATGCACAGATTTTAACCTAAAATTATCGCATGATCTAAAAATTTCGATCAACATAAAAACTGTGCCGATTTCAACTTTGTCGATAATAATCGCTCAACACTAATCAGGATCCGTTCAATCACCTGAAATCTCAATTGAGATGGGTGGTGATTGAATTCAAGAAAATGGGCTGGAATTGAGAGAAGAGTGTTCTTACAACGGATCGTCGATTTGTGTTTCGATATCCGATCCTTCAGAGCCTGGGTTGTCTGGCCTACATATCCAAGGCCACAAGGGCATTTAATCAGATAAATAATAAAATTGGATTGACACGTGAATAAACCTTTTACAGGGTATTTTTGGCCAGTGTGAGGGTGGGTGAAAAACTCACCCTTTATAACCGAAGAGCACTGTGAGCATCCTAAACATGAAAAAGTCCAATATTTTGGGGTAGAGAAGGTCATCTGTCTAGTCATCTTTCGGAGAGAACCGAAGTCTGATTTTACTAAGTGATCACGGAAATTCTTATCCCTCTTAAAGCATCGGAGAGGGGGTTGTTAAAATTCATATATTTGAGGATAAGAACGTCCTAAAACTGACCAGTGTCATTGTATGATTTGATAAACCTTGGTAGTGAAGGGATGATATTTAAGGATGAGTGGAATGCGCTGTATTGGGACTTTTGGTTCAGGATTGATAGGTGTAGTGACGTAATTAGTAGAAAGTGGAAAATTATTGTGAAGAAGTTGTTGTGGGTAACCACGTTGTCGGAATCGTGTTGTCATTTCTTGTAACCGAGTATCACATATTTGTGGGTCCTGAATTATCCGGTGTATTCGGGTAAATTGTGACTGGGGTAAAGATTTCTTTGTATTCGGAGCATGGTTACTCTGGTAGTGAAGAAGACTATTGTGATCTGTGGGTTTTTTGTAGAGATCGGAGGTTAGATTGCCCTGTGTGTCAGAGGCGATGGTAGTATCCAAAAATTTGATGAATTGTTTGCTGTAGTGTATAGTAAAATGGAGGTCAGGAAGGACGGAGTTGATATAGGTATGAAATTCTAAAGAAGTGGCAAAGGGCCTAGCAAGATGCAAAATATGTCATCAATGTATCTTAGCCAGATTTTGGCATATTGTAGGAAGAGTGGATTGTTGTAGATGTAGTCCTGTTCAAAGATAGCCATGAAAATATTTGTGTAAGGGGGCGCTACATTGCTCCCCATCGCAGTGCCCTCACACTGTAGATAAAATTGGTCTCCAAACAGAAAAAAAGTTGTTAAAGAGAAACAAGGAGAGTAGATCTAGACAGATCAATCACCATCCTATCACACCTGTTTTTTACATTTTGCCTAAAATTTATAAAGATCCTGTCAAACTACCAGGACGCCCAATAGTAACCTCACCTGACTCTATCCTTTCTCCCCTCTCTATCTTTTTGGAGAAAATTCTAACACCATTGGGATGTAACAAGTTTATATACTTCTACCGATCACAACCTGGGTCTCACCTCTGTCAGTAAATTCCTTGAGTCACATACTCTACTTGCTACAATCTAATCTCTACAAAAAACCTGCAGATCGCAATAGTCTTCTTCACTACCAAAGTAACCATGCTCCGAATACAAAGAAATCCTGACCCCAGTCACAATTTACCCGAATACACCGGATAGTTCAGGACCCACAAATACGCGATACTCGGTTACAAGAAATGACAACACGATTCCGACAACGTGGTTACCCACAACAACTTCTTCACAATAATTTTCCACTTTCTACTAATGACGTCACTACACCTGTCAATCCTGAATCAAAAGTCCCAATACAGCGCAGTCCACTCATCCTTAAATATCACCCCTTCACTACCAAGGTTCATCAAATCATACAACGACACTGGTCAATTTTAGGACGTTCTTATCCTCAAATACATGAATTTGAACAACTCCCTCTCCAATGCTTCAAGAGGTATAAGAATTTGCGTGATCACTTAGTAAAAGCAGACTTTGGTTCTCTACGAAAGATGACTAGACAGATGACCTTCTCTACCCCAAAAATGGGACATTTCCATGTTTAGGATGCTCACAGTGCTCTCCGGTTATAAAGGGTGAGTTTTTCACATACCCTCTCACTGGCCAAAAATACCCTGTAAAAGGTTTTTTCTCGTGTCAGTCCAATTTTGTTATTTTTGATTAAATGCCCTGTGGTTGGGATATGTAGGCCAGACAACCCAGGCTCTGAAGGTCATATCGAAACAAAAAATCGACGATTTGTAAGAACATTTTCTAAATTTCCCAGCCCATTTTTTGAATTAAATCACCACCATTAAATTTGAGATTTCAGGTATTGAACGGATCCCGATCCCACGTCATGGGGGAGACCGTGTTGCCACTCTTCTCAAATGCGATTTGGATTTACACCTTATGGACTCTTGAACCTGATGGCCTTAATTGTAAAATTTTGTATACAATTAACGTTTAGTACCTTTTCAGGAAAACCATAACACCTAAATATGTGCTTGTGTCAGTCCCGGAGTTGGAGGGGGATCCATGGACCACCTAAGCGATGGTGTAACCCACCCCAGAAAGGGAATCTAATGGGTCCCGGTTTTCCCCAAGCCCCCGCAAGTGGGAGGACTTGCGGGGCGGGGGGGTCTCCCAGGTTTTTATCCCTGAGTGACTTGCTTGCGGGGGCAGCCAAAGTATAGCGTGGTGCAGAATCGTCGGCGGCTGATTTGGGGGACAGGAAAGGCGGGCAGGGCAAGGTTCGTGGTGGGGGACAGGATAGGTCAGGGCAGGCGAAAGATGCGTGGTCGAGGAAACGGAAACTAATGGTACGGTACACGGTAAGTCAGAAAAGGGTTGTAAGCTTTCTCATAGCTGAAATAGGCACTAAAAAAGGCAACGGCCCCAGGAAGGCAGGTTTAAAAAAGGGTGTGCCCGGAAATAGCCAATTCCCGGTGCACTGGCCCTTTAAATCCGCGTGAGGCGCGCCCCTTAGATAGGGGGCCCGGCGGGGAGGCTGAGACCGCAACAGGGAGCGGGGCCGGGTAAGTAAGAGGAGCCGGGCCGGCCGGGTGAGCGGCCACCCCCCAACATGGGGGGGGCGGTGTCGTCGTGCGGCGACCCGGGTTTTGCCGGCCCGGGGGACGGGGGCCGGGGCCCCCCCGGACAGTCCCCCCCCCTTCGGCCCCCCCCCCTTCTGGCCTGGGGAAACCCTTGAATTTGTCACGTCCAGAATATTGCCTCTGGCCCCCAAGACCTCCCCTCGGGCCCAAACCCCTTCCAGTCAATGAAAAAAAACGTTTCCCCTTGCCCGTCTTCATATCCAAAATTTCCCTTTACCGTAAAGACATGGGTGGCATCCCCTAGGAGTGGGAGGAGCAAGTCCCCGAGGAAGCGATTAAGGATGCCCGGTTTTAGCAGGGAGACAGGGAAGGAGTTCGGGACCCTCATAGGGGGGAAAGGGGGAGCTTGTATGCACGGGGTTTAAAATGCGCTTGGCACCTCGAATGGCCCCGGGAAACGGGGACCCGCTTATAGCGGGAAACCCTTGAAACGTATATATTTAGCCGACAACCACACATTGTCACCGGGGGGAGAAGGTAGGCGGAGGTCTTCGCTTTTTGTGGCTTGAGCCTTGGGGGCAGGCGGGGGCCCTGGAGTAGCGAATGGTGAGCTTTTTCCAGATAGCTTCGGGTCTGGCCCAGCTCATCCACAGGGGGACCCCCGGGGCACAGAAAGGGGGGAGGGGGGGGCGGGGGATGTCGCCCGTAGACAATAAAGAAAGGAGCAGCCCCAGCAACCCCGAGTCCAATGAGTTATCGAAAACTCGGAAAAGGGGCAAAAGCGGGCCCAAATCCCGGCATGCGGAGAAAAAGTGGGCAGGTGAAACCTAGGGGTCGGTTTACTCTCTTACCTGCCCTTTGGGACTGGGGTGGTAGGTGAAGAAAAGTCCGTTTCATTTGTATTTGGGTTTACAAAGGGAGCGCCAGATATGGAGACAAATTAATGCCACGGTCCGACCTATTGCGAGGGGCCCATGACCGAAAAATATGTAGAAAAAATGACTGGCAGGCGAGGAGCTGAGGTAGGCCCGGCGAGGAATAAAGTGGGACATCTTAAAAAACCTCGTAACCCCCCAGATCAGGGTGTTCCCGGGGAAAGGAGGGGATCCTGATAAAATCCAGGCCACAGGGGTCCAAGGACAGCTGGTATAGGTAGAGGCAGGAGCAGACCGCCGGTTTGAGAGGGGAGATTTGTTCCGGGCAAGGAAGGCAGGCCCCCAGAACCCCCGAACATTGGGCTAGGTGGGCCCACCAGTAGAATGGGAGAAGGGAAGAGCAGGACCTCTGCACCCTGGGTTCCCGCCTGGGGAAGCAATGACCCCAGGGACAATTTTCTTCCAAAGGGGGGAAGGAGTATGTCTTCCCGGGAGGCATCTTTGTAGTCTATCGGGCGGCCGAATGAGCCGTTTTGGAGGGAAAATTTTGCCGTGGGTGGACTTGTCCCCATTCACATCCGAAGCAGGGAGGAGGTCGGCCTTGACATTTCGTTCGAGGCGAAAATGAATGGAAAATTAAACCCGGGGAAAGAAAGAGCCCCAATGACCTGGCGTGGATTTAACTTGGGCAGTCTGGAGATACAGCAGTTTTTAGGGTCAGTATAGATCTGACAGGGTGACGACCCCCCCCAAAGAGATACCCCATTTTTCCCAGTGCCGCTTGATGGCCCAGCAATTCCGGTGCCGAAGAGTATTTCCCTTTCAGCAGAGGAAAAATTTTTAGAAAAGAACCCCCAAGTGGGGGGTTTTGCCCTTTGGGCCCTTTCTGGGAGAGTAGGCCCGGCCCCACCCAGGGGGCATCGACCCCCAGAGAAAATGGTTTTTATATTGGCCAGAGAGCATGGGCAGAGGCGAAGGGACTTTTAATTAGAGAAAGGGTTCCCTGCCGGGGTGGCCAAGCTTGGGATTAGGGTTTTTTTTGGTTAAAGCCCCTATGGGGGACACCAGGAGGGAAAAAAGTGGTATAAATTCCTGTAATTTGGGGAACCCCAGGAATCTTTGTTTTGGCTCGGGGCCCCCCCGGGGGGGGGGCATGAGGACGGAACAACTTCGCGGGGTCCATTTTAGGGGCCCGCAAAAGATTAGCCCGGGGGAAAGGTAGGGTCTGCTAGAAACTGGACTTCTAAATTTGGCATAGAGGCGGTTGGCCTTGATCTGAGGACCTGCGCTGGAAATGAGGGACTCAAGGTGGGGAAGAAAACCCGAATGTCTAAAAATACACAACACGCATGTGTAAGGAGGTTCCCGGAAGTGTCATTGATGAATTCTTGGAAGCGGCGGGGCATTCGAGCCCCAAGGGCAGACAGGTATTCAAGGGGGGGTATTGAAAGCTTTTTCCATTTGTCGCCCCCTCGTATCCGTATGAGGGTTTTAAGGCCCCCCCCGGTCCAGTTTAGTAAAGCCCTTTGGCACCTCGTAGACGGCAAAAAGTTCCCTGTCAAGGGCAGGGGATAGCGGTTCTTTACCTTGTCTTGTTGAGGCCTCTTTGTCTAGAAGGACGCAGGCTTCCTCCTTTTTAGCCAGAAGAAGAACCCGGCCCCCGTGGGAGGAAGACTTGGGATAACCCCTCTGGAGATTCTACTTGATATATGTAGACATAGCCAAGGTTCCCGGGCCCACAGGGGGAAAAACCCCGCCACGGGAGGAGACGTCCCGGGGAGAAAATCAAAGGACGTCGTATGGGGGATGGGGGGGCAATGTTCACTTGCTTCTCGGAGAAGACATTGCGAAGGCTTTTATGGGCAGGAAGGCCCGCGAGGCTTAAGACCCCCAAAAAGCGATAAGCACCGAGCGAGGTGCCCCCAAACAGCGAGACTGACCCCCGAACCCCAAAATCGGACTTCGCCCTCTGCCAAAGAGCACGGGGGCGTCGTTGCAGCCCCGGGAGGCCCAGTAGAAAGGATGAGGAGGAAGGGGGAGTACGTAAACAAAATCTCCCTTATTGCGCACCCCTAATTTTTAGGCCAGGGGTCAGTTCGGAACCGAATTGGATCCCTTTAAATCTCTCTACTGACCGAGAAGTAGTAAGGGCTTTCCAGGCGATCACGGGGGGTTAGCCGGGAAAAGGCAGCGTCCCCGAAAATTTCTGGCGACCCAGAGTCCAGGGAAACAGTAGCCCGAAAAATGGGCACCAGCCCCCGTGCCGAGATCAGGGGGCTGGTCAGGCAGGAGAGGGGTTGCCTTTACCCAGGGCGCCTTCCCACGTACCTAGGTTGGCCCATTTCCCGGATGTGAGGGGGGCAGTGGACAGGATCTGCGGAAATGGTCTGCACTGCCCCAGTACAACAAAATTTTTCCCCCGTCTTTTTGGTTAGCCCATTGTAACGTGGGCCCGATCCCCCTCCCCTGGCCTTTCGGCGGCAGGGGGCGAGGGAACTGAGATGCCTTTTAAATTCTGGGGCCGGAGGGAAAACGCGGGGTCTGCTTGCTCCCCTTTCCCGCCGGAGTTCCTCCTCCCGGGTTCCCCAGAAAGGATGCAATCGAGGGCCAAAAGGGGATAAGGTACTCAAGGAAGAAGGGAGATCCCGGGGGATAGGCATCTTTTATGGGCTGGAGAGGCCCTTCTTTAAGGGGCATCAACGCCCCCATTCCCCGAAATGGAAACCAAAGGCGGAAAGTTGGCTAATCGCCTACAGAAAGATCCCTTGGCGCGTTTTGCAAGGGGTCTCGGGAGAAAGCCGGGGGTTCCTCGAAAAAGTCCGAACTCTGAGGAATGCAGCCAGGTTAGCTGTGACGGATCGTCCCGTCCCAGAGGGGGGGAGCCCCTGCCGGCTTTCCGGAGAGAAGGCTGAGCACGAAAGCCCCTTTTGACCGTTTGTAGGAAATTTGGTTGCCCATTAACTCAAAATGCAGGGGCATTGGGTGATAAACCCCCGCAGGGTTGGGGTCCCATTGAATTTGGCGGCTAGTAGACGGGGCCTGGACCCGCATTGGAGACGGAACCGGGGGGAGCAGGGGGGCCAGGGAGCGGGTTGCTGCGCGAGCGGCCAGGACTACTGTATCATGGGGAGAGATGGTGAGTTGCTGGGCTTTCTGAGAGGCTGTTGGCTGCTGAGCCACAATGGCGGGGAGGTCGCGTCGGGCGGCAGAGGCACCTTGGGGGGTCCGGGGGGATCTTCTGTCACGTCCCCGGGTGGAGGTGGGTCCAGGACCAAGCAAGCGAGGGGGTAAGCCACGCCCGGAAAAAGGAATCTAAGTAGGTCCCGGGTTTTTCCCCGAGCCCGCCCAAAGGGGATGTACTTGCTGCGGGGGGAGTCTACAAGGGTTTTTTACCCCCGACTGACTTTTGCGGTGGCAGCCCAAAATATAGCGTGGTGCAGAATGTCAGGCAGGCTCGAGCGGGGACAGGGAGAAGGTCAGGGCAGGCGGGACAGGTTATGGTCGTGGAAGGCACTAGGTCAGGGCGGCGGCAAGAGCTGGCGAGGAAGGAAGCTAATGGACGGTACCGGTTAAGTCAGAAAAAGGCTTGTAATCTTTCTCTATGGTAAATTGGGCACAAAAAAAATCCGGGGAAGGCCCAGGAAGGGGCAGGCTTAAATAAGGGCAGTGACCGGCAATAGCCAATTACCGGTGCACTGGCCCTTTAAATCTCGCAGTGCCGGCGCGCGCGCGCGCCTTAGATATCGGGGACGCGCGCACCAGGAGGCTGAGACTGCAACAGGAGCGCGGCCGGGTAAGTAGAGAGGAGCCGGGCCGGCCGGGTGAGCGCTCCCACCGCCCGACATGCAGGCGGCAGTGCCGCTCGTGCGGCGACCACGGGTGTGCCCGCGACCCGGGACGGGGGTCGCAGTCCCACCCGTGACAGCTTGTCATACTTATTCTTATTTACACTCGCTTTGTTATTCTGTACTTTATTTTGAGAGTTTGTTTCCTTTATATATGTTTTGTTGATTACTTATGATGTTTCATTTTTGTTTTCAGATGAAATGACCCATATTATAGCATGGTATTCATTTTTTGTATATATTGCCCTTATACTGTCATCTCTTTATGTCCTTTTAACTGCCTGTTTACTTATCTGAAATCATCCCCCATTCCCTATCAAATTCTGCCAGTCTTATCTTACTCTCTTTTACTCTCATTCACTCTTATTTTTCTTTTATTGTCCCATTCTTCCTTCTCCTCTGCTCTGCTGGCCAATACACACGCACCGACTCCGGCACTGCCTTCTCTATACTACTGCGCATGCGCAACTTTTTCCCGCGCACACGCCCTTGCTTATTCCGGCCGCTCACGGCTGTGAGCAGTTGCCGGCTGCTTTCTGCACTCAACGGACGTCTCATCCCTTACTCCTGATCCTTAGGTAACTTTGACCATTCTCCATTGCCTCCATTACAACTCATTCTGGTGCGGTTACTTACATTCTCATTTTTTATTTATTTTTTCTTTAGCCCGTTTTTTCTTGTCCCAGCAGACCGTTCTGTTCTCACTTACTTTTACTTACATAGGTGTCCCTTTACTTCTATACTATCCAGTCTATCCATACTACTTCACCCTATTTGGTAAGATTGATTTACTGACCTTATGTTCTACATTTCCTTCCACTCTCCTTTTGTTTTTCATTTCCTCATACTACTTTGCTCATTTTGTAATCCTCCCTTTCCTATCATTTCTACCCATTTTCTTTCTCTCTTTTTACCTTCCCTTCCTCCTTTTTTTCCTCCTTTTTTTATCCTTTACTTTAACACTTGTTTATTCTTTCATCATAGATGTCTCTTGATAAAGGCAACCGCCGAAACGTCAACATATGATTGACATCTACTGTAAAGACAGTCATTCCTATGTTAAGCACTGGTTGAATATTTCCTTGTAAACACCCCTATTTTTTCTGTGATATTATCTAAGCCTCTTATGAATAAATATTAATCGCAATATATTTTTATGGTGTGTGGTGAATTTACATTTACTCAAAGAATATGTGTGTCATATATGTGATGGCAGCAAGAACATCCCAACGGGGAACACAGAGTTTCAGCTGACATGGCTGTAGTTAGAGTGGGTGCGGTGTTAGCCAAGGCTGCCGTCAGTCAACCGTTCAACCGTTTCAGGGCCCCATGCAGCTAAATCAAATGGGGTCCCCACCCATAACTAGTTCTTATGTTTAACCTATCAATGAGCCTCTTTTTGATCAGGGCCCCTGACAGGAGTACTGCCTTATTGGCACACCTGGCACCACTTTCACAGTAGCCTGACCCCAAAACAAGCAGAAATGCCCTTATGGACACTGAGAATAAGATTAGCAAGAAGAAATTAGTATTTTAAACAAGATTTATTTGAATAGAACCTTGAATATCGCTGTCTTTTTCAGCTGCATGACCTCAAAAGCAGCAGAAATGACCTTTTCGACACTCTATAAAATTATACAGAAAATGGGACATTACTTACTCAAAAAAAACACTCCAATTCTTTGGGGCTTGTTAACAGCTCAATGGCTGAACAAACATGAACCCAGTAGCTAGCAACTTTGCCATTTAAGCTGACTGGGAAAAAGATCACATGTGCAGCTAATTGCTAAAGCAGGATGAAAAACTGCACACCAACTTTAGCACCTATTCACACCAGCATGCAGAAAAGCCGCAGTATAATGCATGGGGAGATTGCACAGATGCAAAGTAACCAATGAAACAATCACTCATACAACCTCAGGGCATGAGGGAGGTGGTTGCCGGTACTACAATTGCATATAATAAGGCGATACAAAAGTGTACCATAAATATAGATACGTGTGGTACACCATGCTAGCTTACAACCTATTAGTGACACCCATACTATTAGACCAGGCGGGCTGCCCAGCATTTTCTAAGTGTCCAACACAACACTGGCACACTCTGCTCCCCAGCACTGTTGGACAAATAAAAAAGGGCATACTGGAAAAATATTAAATATGAGATATTAGTTGGTAACCTGCAAAAATGACCTGCAAAAATGACCTTTCGGACACTCTTTAAAAGTTTGAAGAAGAAATGACTGTTTGAAACAACATTTTTTGGAATAGGACGTTGACTATTGCTGTCTCTAAACAGCAACATGACCCCAAAACCATTGACACTGCTAAAAATTTTCAAGAAGAAACGAGTAATTGGAATAAGGTTTTTTTTTCAAAAAACCTTTACTATTGGTGTCTTTTACAGTCTTCTAACCACAAAACCAGCAAAATGACCTTTTGGACACTCTGAATACAATTAGCAATAAGAAATGAATATTTTGAAAAATGCTTTTTCAATAGAACCATTTCTTTTTCAAAGAGGAATGTGCAGTTGACATTGTGAAGTAGACCTGCTACTAATCAGTGACCTAGGCACCTGGGGCAACAAAATCATCAGAGATCCATACTTGATTCATTTTGATAAAAGTCAATCGGTCCAAATACTCAGGGGAAAGCCGGATATGTTTATCAGTTATCACTCCTCCAGCTGTGGTGAAGGTCCGTTCCGAGATGACGCTGGCTGATGGGCA
This sequence comes from Phyllomedusa bahiana, assembly GCA_025379985.1. Lineage (NCBI taxonomy): Eukaryota > Metazoa > Chordata > Amphibia > Anura > Hylidae > Phyllomedusa > Phyllomedusa bahiana. The sequence goes on along the minus strand of JAODAL010042519.1, from coordinate 22,378 downwards.
GGAAAACACTTCATCCATTTTGGACACACAGAAGTCGATTGGTTCCAGAACATGTCCAAAAACATCGGTGTTGAGCTGCAGGTAGTCGTGGACCATGGTTTTAAGGTGGTCTCTGTGTGTCTGATTTGTGCCCTGCATTACAGGCGTTGGTGAGGTGGTAAATAACGATTGTCAGAGGTCACCCATTAGGCTTTTGCCACAATGCCTGCTGCTGCTATTATGGCTACTTGACATTCTGCTGTTGTCACATTGCTGACATTGTTCCACAGGGGACATTAGAACGGGGAAAGCAAACGAAAACAATTGTCTCGGGGTGATAAATGAGCACAGTTTCAAATTCCTGAAATTCGATGCCCAATTTTTGGGGTGGAGGAAAAATTGTGATTTTTTGTTTTGGGAAACCCGTAAAATAAGGGGGGTGGCCCCAGAAACCAGGTGTTCTTTTGGGTTCCCTTGATGGGTGGATCATTTTGGCAGGAAAAAGGAGATCCAAGCACTAATGGGGGGAATGCAGCCGGATTTTCCCAAACCCTCGGGGGCAAGGGCACTAAATGATTTTCCCTCGTCTTCCTCCTCTCCCCTCAAATCGTGAAAACCTTTTTTCAAACCCGGGGAATCGGTGCCGTCGGTTTTTCCCACCCTTTGCCATTTCCCTCCTCCGCTTCCTCATCCTAGCATAAACACGGGCCCAAAACCTTTTCTCTGGGAGCTAAAGGCGCCACCCTGCACCCACTGGACCCCAAATTACCACCTAGGGGAGGGCCCTAAAAAATTTGGGAAAGGGTAGGGATTTTTAGATCCGACGGCGATTTAAAGGCTTGTTTTTCTGCTTCTGTGTCCGCCAGTGGGAAAAAAGGCCCCCCTTTTCCAAGGCCAAAAGCCTGGCAATGCCAACAGCAGGCTTTTGCATTAGGTTTGGTTGGGGTTGGGAAAGCTTTTTTTTGCCCCCACAGGGGTTTCACGAAGGTGGCTGCTGGGACGGGCCGCTGTACGGTTGTGCAGGCCCAAATGGTGGAAGGAGAAAGGGGTGGCGTTGTCTCTGGTGGGGGGGAAATTTCGGGCGAAAAGTGTGTGGTTTGGGGGCGGATGCTTGCTCATCCCCACTGTGGGCATGGGAGCAGGGAAGTTGGTCGGGGGAAGTGGCGGGGGGGGAAAACAGAGGGTGTACAGGGGTTTGGAACCCCGGGGGCCCTGTGGGGCCCTTTTTTTTTTTTCTCCAAGTGATCCTCTTACTTTAGATGATTGGATTTTGGGGCATGTCCCCTTTTATGTTCATGGGGGTTTTTAAACACTTTAGTTCTTGCATTAGGGTTTGCGTTGACGGAAAAAATCCGGGGGACCTGGCCCTCTTCAACAGCGAAAAACCTAGTATCGGTTTTTTTCCGGCTGCCACCACGGGACCATGGGGGGGTTTTAATGTCAGCGGCTTCTAGGACTGCCCTTTCCCCCTTTTGGGGCGGGGACCCCGCACGGGACAAAAAAAAAACCCCCCCATCATTTTCCTCCTTGCCCAATGAGGAGGAAACTCGCAAGGCAAATGTGCTGAAAAGACCCCGTTAGATCCACAATTTTAATTAAAAACCCTTCATTTCTCTGGTGATTTTCCTTTCCCTGACTGTTTTAAAACTGAAGCTGGGGGTTTAAAAGCCACGGGAACTGCAAGGGGGTTGCTGACCCCCGGGATTTCTGCGGACAAACCCGCTTCCTTCTCCTCGGCGGCATCAGCGTTCGGGGTTCCGAGCGGGAACAAAATCATCCTCTTTGGCCTTTTTTTTTTTTTTAAATGCTTCTGCCCTCAAAAAACTTTTCTGTTCAAAGAGCTCTTCAAAATTGGTTTTACCCACAGTGGTCGTATAGGGGGGTGCCCTTTGGGCTGCTTTTGGCTTCAGGTTGGACTGATGTGACGATGATGAGGGGGGGAATTTGGGGCAATAATGAGGGGGCCCGGAGGAGGTTTAAAACCCGCTGGATGCGGGTTGGGGTTAACCACGGGAAGAACAGATTGTTAACGCTCTTCATTACTGAGATTCACAATTAACTGACCGAGCGATGACCGGCTTGATGGTCCTGCAACTGACGATGTGCTCGCTTGCGTGTTGTCCAGAGCACTGGAAGGAGCCCCTTCTCTCATACCTCTAGCTCCACGTCCTACCCCTCTCTTTGATCGCTTACCACCTGTAGTTCGCTCTATGTTCAGAAAGATAAATATTAAAAACGGTTAGAAGATTTTTTCACAGTCTCTTATTGAAAAACTCTACTGCAAAGACAGCAAATCACAGGTGTTCTTAAATCCCTATAATTTCCAACTGACAACTAGGATTAGAAACAGAATTGTTTCTATCGAAGATCTCTGAAATGCGGTCTTATGGAAGAACTTTAACACCAAATCAATAGTGTTCTTCCTTCGGTCCCTTTAATTTAGAACTGCCAGGAACTAGCAATTTACTTTTTTCTACGGTTAATCTAAGTAATGTGGTCTTTTCTGACAACCAGGAGTAGAAATAGAATACCTAATAAATGTGGTCTTTTCCCACAAATGACAACCAGGGGTACAAATAGAAATTTTTTCTATGGATTATCTAAGAAATGCGGACTTTTATGACAACTGACAACCAGGAGTAGAAATATAATTTTTTTTCTACGATATAGCTAATAAATGTGGTCTTTTCTGACAACTGACAACCAGGAGTAGAAATAGAATTTTTTCTATTGAATACCTAATAAATGTGGTCTTTTCCCACAACTGACAACCAGGAGTAGAAATAGAATATTTTTCTACGGTATAGCTAATAAATGTGGTCTTTTCTGACAACTGACAGACAGGAGTAGAAATTGAATTTTTTTCTACGTATTATCTAAGAAATGCGGTCTTTTCTGATAACTAGGGGTAGAAATAGAAATATTTTCTACAGAATAGCTAATAAATGTGAACTTTTCTGACAACCAGGAATACAAATAGAATATTTTTCTATGGATTATCTAAGAAATGCGGTCTTTTCTGACAACCAGGAGTACAAATAAAATGTGTTTCCATGGATTATCTAAGAAATGCGGTCTTTTATGAAAACCAGGAGTTGAAAGAGAAATGTTTTCTATGGAATTCCTAATAAATGTGGTCTCTTCTGACAACTAACACTGGAAGTACAAATAGAATATTTTTCCACGGATTATCTCAGAAATTAGGTGTTGTGGAACAACTCTGACAACCAATCAACAGTGTTCTTTCTTCAGTCCTTGTAATTTAGTACTGCCAAGTAGGACTAGTAATTGACTTTTTTCTATGGCATAGCCAAGCAATGTGGTCTTATGCGAGAAGCATTTAGGATTATAAACAGGATATCTTTATATGGAATATCTTGAAAATTGGGTCTTATGGAAGAACAGGGTCTTTTACACCAGCTGTCCACCGAAAAAAAAAACTGCTGCATGCGAATAAAGGGAACGAAATTAAGTTTTCTGCCAAAAGTTGTGTATCAAAGCTATTTCTGTTTAGGGCTGATTTCCTAAGTGTCCTGTATATTACACTGCAGCACAGACGATGTGGCCAAGGAATGACATTTTCCCGAATAAAGTTGTATAGAACAGTGATTTCCAATGAAAGATCAACGTAGCTGTGGATGATGCAGAAGTTCCCCCCACAACCAAGCGGCCCCACTCCTCAGAAACTGCTTGCAGGTAGTTTAGGGCAATACAGAATTAAAATATGCTGCTATCTCACAGAGATTTGATATGAGAGATGAATGCAGTTGTGTCTGATGCAGCAGCTGAAACCCCGAACCAAGTCCCCCCCCCTCCTCAGAAACTGAACCAAGGAAGTTTAAGGCACTGCAGCTGTATCCAAATCTCTGACTAATACTGACTAGAATTGCCTAATCTTGCTGTTCTCTAACCTAACTAATCTATCTAGCAGTTTTTCAGTAGTGAAAACGCTGGGAAAGAGTGTTTGCTAGCTTTGAAAAAAGCTAGCAGACAGACAGTTATCCATTCTGTTCACAGTGTGGAAGTTAATGCCGGTCGCGCGGGAAGTGCTGTGACATAGATTAAACAAGGTCATGTGATTTTAGCAGTCAATGAGATCCCTACACCCCCCACTGGTAACGTTCTTGACCCCCTCTGAGCACTGCACTGAATTTATGGCTGCTAAAAGTACACGATTGTTGATAAGATTTTAAGGAAAAAAATCTGATCAAAACGGAACCTCGATAAACGTGAATATCGCCACGATTTAAACTTTTCTCGATTAGATCGCTTATCACTACTTACTGGCTTTACTGGCTACTACTGAGCTGCAGTAACAAGCAACTGAGGACACCAGGGGTGATGTATGATTTTTATGTGCATTATATTAGTGTAGAATGTGCCTGATTTATGAACCTGCTCTTCTGCGGGTCATAAATCAGACACATTCTAACGCATAAATGTCAATTCTTGCTCAGGTAAACTTTGAAAGTGATATTCCTGTTCCAGCAGTAATGCGCCTGGAATTGCAGTTCTGAAGCTATAAATCTATAGCTTTGTACGGTTTTATTGTACCCCGCCTCCTGCAGAGTTTTAAATTGATAACGAACTGGCGTCTTTTCAGCCCGACATCTAGCGCAGCCCCGTTCATACATGTCGCACCAGGTCTGTAGCTATAGCAACCAGTGCTGGCAACCTATCAGGAGAGATCAAACAGGTGTGTAGCTATAACCAAGGACATTGCGAGGATCTTACAACATCTGGGGCCTGGGCCCTCTGTCTTACCGTTTGCTCAGGAGTGCTGGATTCACCCAGTATTTTACATGCCATACCATGAACTGTGGCATGTATTTTTATGGAGAAAAAAAAACATGTTACTTTCACTAATGTTCCACAAATTTCACATAGATCCTGTCTATCACTTCAGCAGCCACTGCACAATAAAAGTCAGCACTCACATAATAACATTTTCAAAACCACTCATTCATGTGGAATTTATGTGTATCTCTAAAGAATACGGTCACCAAATGATACAACTTTACATGGAGCAAATATATCATCTCTATTACCATCATACTGTTCAGGTCTGTGGAGTGAGTAAGCAAAAGGTCCCACTCCGATTCCGATTCCTCAATTTCCCTGACTCTGACTACCGACTCTGACTCCTTCATACATGGCGCATTTTTAACTGATAACCTTATTGTAGTAAAATGGTAACATCAGGATTTTTATCACCTTGTGATATAATAATCAAGCTATTTAAGTAGAATATACACTGACAAGAAAAATGGTAACATTTTTTGAAATTTTGACTTTCAGGCTCCATATCTTACCTTCCACTACAGCTTTGAATGTGAGACTACCATCATTTTATACACAATCATCTTACCTATCTTATACATAAATTTGACTTGCAAAAATTTTGCATCTGCTTAGTTCTGCATATTCTTGTCATGCAACTGCATTGTTACTGTTTTGCTCTTAAAAATCAAAATGTTAATTTCTACTATTTTGTTATTAATTTGGTAAATCCACCTTTGGATTTCAGCACTGCCTGAATCCTTTTGGGCTCTGGATCAGATTTAAGCATGTCTTGACCAAAATCTGATTCCAGGTCTCTTCTACATGTCCCAATGTTGGTGCAGACTGGACTTGGTGACGAATACACCTTTTTCTTCAACTCTAGTCAAAAGTGCTTGATTGAGTTGAGGTCTGGGTACTGTGGAGGCCAAAACAGCATCTCTACTTCATTGTCATTGAACCATTCCTTCTCCAGCCTTGACGTCTGCTTCAAGTCATTGTCCTGCTGGAGCACTATGTCGTCGTTTTCATACCCATAGTACTCGAGTATATGAAGTAACTCATGTTGTAGGATACTCACATATAACTCAGCATTGAGATCAACATTGATCCTGGTCAAGTATCCAACATCTTTGGCTGTGAACACAACCCCATATCATCAGGCTTCCTCCATTGAACTTGACAGTTTCTTCAATTTCTCGATCTGTTAGCCACCTTTTCCCTTGATTCTTCAAAACCCATTTGCCCCATCAGAGCCGGTCTATTGACTTTCATCTCATTGCTCCAAATCACCCGTTTAAAATCTTCAATTTTTCATACTTTTTTGCAAACTCTTTGCCAGTGCTTCTTATTATGAGATTGAAGTTGAGGCTTTTTCACCTTTTTTCGAGCCATCATTCAAGACTTGTGTAATGCATGGTGCTTGCATGGATGTCTGTGATCTCACTCTTACAAAGCATATGAGCCACCTCCACTGCCGTGTCTGTCACGTTAGAACTGATAAACCTTGTGATGAGACAACTTGTTGAATTTGATATTTTTCCTGGACGTCCACCTCTTGGCTTTTAAATGGATGGACAGACATTTCATATTCTTACAGCTATCATGGCCTCACATGAGGCAATTTTTTTGGCCGAGAGATATCAATAAGCTGGATGATGCTGTTTCTCTTTTCTTGGGAAACTTCTTTATGGCTGCTCTAACCAGTGACCTTTCACTTGGGAATCAGCCTAATAACACACTGAGCTATTAGAGAGTGTTAGAACAGGTTGTAATTTGTAGAAAAAGAAAAAAAAAGATTGTCCCACCACCAGGAGAAAAACAGTAACAATACAGTTACATGACAAGAATCTGCAGAACTAAGCATATGCTAAATAGTTGCAGGTCAAAGTTATGTATGAGCTAGCCAAGATGATTGTCTATAAAATGATGGTAGTCTCACATTTAAAGCTGTAGTGGATGGTGAGATATGGAGCCTGAAAGTCAAAAGTTCTAAACATTGTTATCCTTTTTGCTTGTCAGTGTAATATATATTTATTGGATACGACCTTAGAAAACAAAAAACTTTTAAAAATTGTAAATACGCGAAACGCTGCAGTAAGTGGGAAAAAACAGTTGATGGGGGTGGGCCAAGTGCAGATGTAGGTGGTGCCAGTACTGTTACTACATCATCTGCTATAATTAATTGGCTCAGTGTAGAAAAAGTCAAAGCCAAGTTAAATAAACTGAATGTGAACCAGGCTCCAGGCCCTGATGACATACACCCAAGAGTTCTTAAAGAGCTCAGCTCGGTTATCTCTGTGCCCCTGTACATGATAATTAGAGATTCTTTGGTTACAGGTATAGTACCAGGAGACTGGCGCACGGCAAATGTAGTTCCCATCTTCAAAAATGGCTCCAAGTCTTGCACAGGTAATTATAGACCAGTAAGTTTAACATCTGTTGTGGGAAAAATGTTTGAGGGGCTCATAAGGGACTATATGCAGGAGTATGTTGACAAATACACTATTACTAGTGATTGAAATTATGGATTTACTAAGGACAGAAACTGTCAGACCATCCTGATCTGTTTTTATGAAGAGGTGAGTAGAAGTCTGGATAGCGGGGCAGCTGTGGATATTGTGTTTTTAGACTTTGCAAAGGCATTTGACACTGTCCTGCATAAGCGTTTGTTAGGTAAATTAGAATCCATTGGGTTAGAGATAACAGTGTGTAATTGGTTTAAAAACTGGCTGTTGGATGGTACTCAGAGAGTGGTGGTAAATGACTCCTACTCTGAGTGGTCCCTGGTTGTGAGTGGTGTGCCGCAGGGCTCAGTATTGGGTCCTCTGTTATTTAATGTATTTATTAACGATATAGTGGAAGGGATCTATAGCACGGAAGATACTCATAAATTGCAAGCAGACCTGGACACACTGAGTTCTTGGGCATCCACTTGGCAAATGGGGTTCAATGTGAATAAATGTAAGGTTCTGCATCTGGGTAGAAATAATTTACAGGCATCATTTTTCCTAGGGGGAGAAAAACTTGGAGAATCGCTTGTTGAGAAAGATCTGGGCGTTCTTGTAGATCATAGACTACGAACAGCATGCAATGCCCAATCAGCTGCCTCTAGGGCAAGTAAGATATTGGCGTGCATTAAAAGAGGCATGGACTCGCGGGACAAGGATGTAATTCTACCGCTGTACAAAGCATTGGTGCGACCTCACTTAGAATATGCTGTTCAGTTCTGAGCCCCAGTTTACAGAAGAGCTGTAATGGAGCTAGAGAGAGTACAAAAACAAGCAAGCAAACTTATAAGGGGAAAGGAGCATCTTAGTTATGAGGAAAGGTTAGTAGAATGGAACTTATTTAGTCTTGAGAAAAGATGGCTTCGGGGGGGCATGATTAATTTATATAAATATATAAAAGGTCCCTACAAAAAGTATGGGAAAAATAATTTCAAGTGAAGCCCCCTCAAAAGACAAGGGGACATTCCCTTCGACTAGAGAAAAAAGGATTCAATCTCCACAGGATAAGAGCATTCTTCACTGTAAGAACTGTGAATCTGTGGAATAGCCTGCCTAAGGAGCTGGTCACAGGAGGAACTGTAGAGAGTTTTAAGAAAGGCTTAGATACCTTCCTCGAACTAAAGAATATTAATGCGTACATAGCTATGTAAAATTCTGGATCCTGGCTGGTGGAGGCTCTGGGGTCAGAGATAGGGTCTCCACTGGAGCAGATTGGTTCTTGCCTTGTGGGTACAAGGGCATTAACCAGTGGCGCTTAATATCCTTGTCTCTCTCCCTTCACCCACATTTTCCCCACCCTTGGTTGAACTTGATGGACACGTGTCTTCTTTCATCTGTACTAACTATGTAATAAGAGGACCAACCCCCTCTAGTTTGTGCTGTGGCTGTGGCCCATAGCCCTAGGATCATATTGTGCAATCTGAACTCCGTGTCCTGCACCTCCAGAAGATCAGCCACAGCCATGACCTTTAGGGGGTACAGGAAATAGAGTTTACTGCGGCCATCATTTTTGTAGTGTTTGTATTAAATAAATATATAGACTACCCAGTAAAAAAGTAGGCATACAGGCCCCTTTGGTCAGTTTGTATATAGGTCCCCTTCTTAGTCAGATAGGTATATAGGCCCCCTTTTTGGTTAGGTAGGTATATAGGCCTCCTTTTTAGGTAGGAAGTCTTCTCGTTAGGTAGCTGTAAATAAGTACCCCTCCTTAGGTAGCAGTATGCAAGTCCTCACCTTAGGTAGCAGTATATAAGTCCCGTCCATAGGTAGCAGTATACAACTCCCCATCTTAGGTAACAGTATATAAGTCCCCACCATAAGTAGCTGTACATAGGTCTCTTCCATAGGTAGCAGCATATAAGACCCTTCTATAGGCTGCAGTATATATGTCCCCTCCATAAGTAGCAGCATTTATTCTTGTTCATCAATTTCCCCCTGTTAATATATTTATTCCTGTTCATCAATTTCCCCCTGTTCAATAATTTCCCTCTTTTAATATACTTATTCCTGTTCATCAATTTCTCCTTGTTCAATAATTTCCCCTGTTAATATATTTATTCCTGTTCATCAATTTCCCCCTGTTCATCAGTTCCTGTCTGCCCATGTACCCGACCTTTCTGCTACATTACCTGACCTCGAATCTCCACCGCCTGCCCTGACCTGTTGGCCTGACCTTTGACTACGAGTTTTGTCTTACGATTCTGTACCTCGCTGCGCCTCGGCTGCTACCTCAAGCTAGTCGCCCCAAAGGGGTAGCAACCGGGTTTGGACTCCGCTGCAGAAAGTCCACCCTGCTTGCGGCGGGCTATGGTGAAAACCGGGACCTACTTAGACCCCGCTTCGTGGCGTGGCCGCTACCACAGCTTGCGGTTGTCCAGAGGAGCCGCTTCCCATGTCGTTACAATGGCTGAAGTGAATGCCAAGCTTCCTGGCCAGTTCTTTGAATGGTGCAGAGTCCACCACTTGAAAAGGGAGGGATTGCAGTACCACCAACTTGGACAGGAGCACGGTCAGCTTCTGCACTTAGGGATAGCTATCACAAGGCATTTTGGGAAAGGGGCTGAGAAGCCCACAGCGCCCTCTGTTGGTTGTAACAAATCCTCAATTTGCTTTTGACCAAACCCAGGGCTTTAGAAAGCAAAAAGGATTTTTTAGCCAAGTAAGTATCTCTCATCAACAGACAACGCTTTTTCGGGATTTTTTATCCCTCTTCATGCAGAGTAGAGAAAGATAGGGCTGGCTGTGGGGGGAAAGCATCAGGTACTCAAAAGGGAAGTTTCTCCCCTTAAGGAGAGCACCGAACGAACAGTTGTAAAAGTTTTTTTTTTGGGCCTTTTTTCCGCCCTTACTTAGAAACTGCATATCAAAAGGGCATTAGGGAAAGGGGGGGCTTAGAAGCCCCCCAGCACCCCCCTTTTGGGTTTGTAACAAACCCAAAAATTTTTCCTTTTCCCCCCACAGGGAGTTTGAAAAAGCAAAAAGGTTTTTTAAAGGCCAAGCCATTAATCTCTTTCAACAGAAAAACGCTGTTTCGGGTTTTTTTGTCCCTTTTTCAGTGCGATAGAAAAGTTTTACTGGCTGGCTGTGTGGGAGGCATGGGGGTTAGCTCGGGAAAGGGGAAAAGATCCCCCTTTAAAGGAGAGACCGAAAACGGCCTTTTTTAAGTTTTTTTTTTGGGCCTTTTTCCGGCCCCTCTATTAGCATTTTTGATTCAAAAGGGCCCAATTTGGGAAAGGGGCTAAAAAGCCCACAGCGGCCCTCTTTTGGGTTTTTTAAAAAAATCCTAAATTTTGCTTTTGCCCCAAAGAGTCTTGGGGGAAAGCAAAAAGGTTTTTTTTTAGCCAAGCCATTTATTTTCCATCTACGGGACAACGCTGTTTGGGGATTGTTGCCCTTTTTCATTTGCAGTGTAGGGGATACTAACGCATACTGAGCTAGGGGTGGGAAATCGTAACCCTCGGGTTTTGTTTTTTTTTAGCGTCCCCTCCCCAGGGAACCTTTATAAAGGCTAAAATTCCCGCTTCATTTTTTTTTGGTCGTTTTTGCCCTCTTAAGTGCCCAAGGAATTTTTTTGTGAAGACGGGCGGCAGCCCATATGCGTTCATATTTAAAACACAAAAATTTTTATAAAGCCCAAAAAAAGCTCCCTCCATATTTAAGCATGGCACAAGTTCTCCCACCCCCTTTTACAGGCCCTGTGCTCCCTTTGGGGTAATAGCTTTTTTTTTAACACGATTCCCCCCCAAAAGGGGTTAATTGGGAAACAGAAACTAATATTATCGGAAAATTTTTGGGGGAAGTGGGCGAATCAAATTTTTTTTGGAAATTGCTTATCTCTAGTGGCCAACTAATTGCCGAATGTCCCAGGGGAGAAGCTTTCCTCCCCCCGGCCAGTAGGGGTGGGAAATCGGCCCGGTGTTCAGTGTGGTGGGGGCCATCGTTACCCCCAAGGAAAACCCGCATGCCCCCCCGGGGAAAAAGTGGAACGACTGACCTTTGTAAAGGGATAAAACAAGCGGGGGATCGGCCGGTTTTCCCAACACACCCAATGCCTTGGGGGTCGGGATTACATGCCCATGGTTTTAAAACCAAAACTTTGAGAAAAAAAGGTCGGGATTAACTACCTGCCTCAGCCACTTTCTTAGGGCCTCCACCCTTTCTGATGCCACACATCTGCTGCCCGTTTCTCCACCCGGCCCCCAAACCATCTTTACCAGGGACGGGTTTTTTCCCACCCACCTCCACACTCTGTCTTTTGTGTTTACCCTTATGACCTAAATGCTGGTGCTTGTGCCCCTTCCACAACTGTGTCATTGTGCCACCCCTTTTGCCCCTTCTTTGCTGCTACGGGCGTTGTTGCTGCTGCAGCCCACCCCCAAAAACACCCTGCCCATTGTCCCACCCCTCCGGGACCTCATGCGGGCTGTTGAGGGTCCCCCAAACACTCGTCTTTTGGTCCCCTCCCCTGGGGCCCCTTCCCTCCTTTTTTTTTGCCCCCCTCCAAAAAGGGGTCTTTGGGTGCCCTGTCTGACCTCATGTTTCTGCTGGGGGCCCTTGTAAATGACCACAAAAACTTTTTCTTTTTTGCCCACCCCTTTGGCCTACTTCCTTTTTTCCCACCTCCAGCATGTCTTTTGGTGCCATTTTAAAAACCTCATGCTGCTTGCTGGGGCTGCTGCGGGTGACCTACCCCACGTGTCATTTTTTGCCACTGTCTGCCCCTCTTTAACTGCTGCTAGGGGCTGCTGCCGTCACCCCCCCACACTTTTCATTGTGCCACGCCCTAACCTCATGCTGCTGTTTGGGGCTGCTCCCCGGGAAACCTACAAAACTTTTGCATTTTTCCCCCCTCTGTGGCCTACTCCTTTTTTTTTGCCACCTCCAGAATGTCATTTTCCCCAATGCTGACCTCTTGCGCAGTGGCTGCTGCGGCCCACCTCCAAAATCTCCCCACTGGGGCCAAACTCTGGGGATTTATGTTGCCCACCTTTACCCCCTCAGCTTTTTTTTTTCCCAAGCTGTCGTTTGGCTGCAGGCAAAACATTCCCCCCCCTTCAGTTTTTTTTGGAAAGTTTTGCCCCCCTTAATTGCCCAGTGAAATTTAAAATGAAGCGATTCTAAAGCAGGGCAATCATATGCGTGTCATCCCAAAAAAACAACATTGTATTAATACCAAACCAATCCCTCTGAAATATTTAAGCAGGGGCCCCCAACCCGTTTTTTACAGCACCCTAAAGGCTCTGGAAAGCCGGGAAAAATAGCTGTTTTTTTTTTAAGGGCGGATTCGTCCCGAAGTAATTTGGACCGAAACAAAATTTTTGTCTGAAAATTTGGTAAATTTTTTGGGAGAAATTCGACCATCTCTCCCCTAAATGGATTCATCTAAGGGGAAACGGCTTTTTGGGGGAGCACGGGGCGTTCCATAGTTAGTTTTTTAACATATGGGCCACGAAATGGGTCTATAAAAAATTGCGTTTTTATGTTTCCTTTTTCTGCCCGGGCCTTTCTTTTTTTTTTTTACATTTTTCCCCGTAACTGAGCGGGATTATGGGCCCTTTGTTTTTTGGGAGGGATAAGTTAAACTTTTATTGGGGTTCCCCTTTTTGGGGTGAAATTTTTGACGCTTTAAATTCCCTTTTTATTGAGGTTTTTTTGTGAGGCATTTTTTAAAAAAATAAAAACACCCTGGTGGGTTTTTTTTTTTTAAAATTTTTTACAGCGGTCACCATAAATTCCCTGTTTAAACCCTTTTCTCAGCAGGTTGATACAATTACAGCGATCCCCAATTTGAAATATTTTTTTTTTTTTAAACCTTTTTTTTTTTTACAACTAAAAACACTTTTTTTAAAAAAGGGAAAACATTTTTTTTTTTTGATCGTCATTGTTTGAAAAGCCATAATTTTTTTTAATTTTTTCCTGTTTTACGGAGCTGGGTTTTTTTTTGAGGAAATTGAGTTTTTTTTTGGTAAAAATTTTGGGGGGTGAAAAGACTTTTTCTCTTTTTTAAAACCCGTTTTTTGGAAGGCAGGGGGGAAGAAAATATTTGAAATTTCCTAGTAGTTTTTTTATTTTTATTTTTAACGCACTCCCGTCAGTATCTTTGGGAAAATTTAAAAGCTTTACTTTGTGGGTCAATAGGGATTACGGCAATTTTCCCTTTGTCTAAAATTGTTTTTTTTTTATATTGAAGAAACTTTAAAAAAAATATTTCTTATGAAAAAAAAAAATTTATGCTTTTGCTTTTTCTAAAGAACCAAAAATTTTTTTATTTTTCTATATACAGAGACGTATAAGGACCTTTTTTTGCGGGATAAACTGAGGTTTTAACCGGCATAACTTTGGCGCTTATATGAGTTTTTGCTTTTTATTCCATTTTGTGTCCCTGGGGAATGAAAAAAATCCAATTTTTTTGATTTTTTTATTTTTTTTTTAAAAAAGCCCTTCACCCGTCGGGTTTTTTTTTAAAAAAGGGAAATCTTTGTAGGGGAGGTGGTTACGCACGCGGGCGATACCAAATATTATTAAAATTTTTTTATGCTTTTTGGGGGGCAATCGGCATTTTTTTAAAGGGGAAAAGGGCAGTTTTAAAGTGTTTTTTTTATTTTATTTTTTGTTTTTTCTGTTACTTTTTTTTTTACTTTTTTTGTAAACTTTTTTTTTTTACAATTTTAAACACTTTTCCCCATAGGGGGTTTGTAAAACCGAACTTCAGATTTGCTCTTGGGAATTTGAGACCCGCAACCCCAGCATTTCTGCTGTATACTGGTCTCCATGGCAACTTTTCAACCCTAATGACCACAATGCATTGTTTAGCATTTCTGAAAAAACAGGGCGACCTGGGAAGGGGACTTTCCAAATTCCCTGGACTGTCGGTAGGAGGGCAGTTTGCCGCAACGTCGGCCCCGCTGCGAAGGGGAGCATGCAGCAGGAGGGTCACCTTCCCTCCCCAAAAGGGGGGTTGCTTGGGTTCTAAAAAATCCGGGGCTAGGCCCCTTTGTGTTTTTTTTTGGGGGGGCTTGGTGCACACGAATTTTTCAGCCTCATTTTTGAACTGCCGGGTTTTTTTTTTTAAAAGTGAAAAACCCTTTTGTTCCTGTCAAATAATTTTTCCCGCACATCCCCCACAGAAACCCCTCCATCCCCCCTCAGCAGTCACTTAAAAGTAAAAATCCAACCAATGACAAATTTTTCTTTTTTTAAAAAATTCCCCCACATTCATAAAGGGCCCTTTCCCCCCAAACAGTCCCAAAACATACCCTAACATGGAGCAAATCTAACCCGACAAGGAAATTTTTACTTAAACCCCCCCTACAAAACCAGGACCCCAAAAAATATTACAAAAAATTAAGGCCCAATTAAACCTGCCAGAACCCTGACCGAAAGCAAAACCCCCCACATGTGATCAGCTGTACCCCAGGTTCCGATTTCAATTATACCCACGGCCAAACAGTGACCATGTGTGGCAGAAACTAGTTGTATTAGGGGTCTTTTCAGAAAAAATAAGTGATTTTCACTGCAGTTTTCATTTGGGACTCCCCCCAGGACGTTTTTTTCTGATCAGGGGGTCGTTCACTTTCCCTTTTTCTTCCAAAACCGGTTTTAACACCTTCCTTTTTGATTTCTTCCCCCGGGCCCAAAAACGTCCCTGAGGGTTTGGACACAAATATTTTGAATCCCAAAATTTCCAGCAACTCCTTTAAATTTTTAATAGGTATAGCATCCCCTCATTTTGGGTATTAGGGGCCCCTGAAGCACTTTAGGGGCCACAGGCAGGTATAGGGGCCACACAGGTATAAAAGGGCACTGAGGGAGTAAAATAGGGGGGCAGGCAGGGGGGTATGGGGGCCACAGGCAGGGGTATGGGGGCCACAGGCAGGGGTATGGGGGCCCCCAGGAAAGGTATATAGGGGCACAGGCAGGTAAAATAGGGGCCAAAGGCAGGTTATAGGGGCACTTAGGCAGTTTTTAAGGGGGGCACAGGCAAGGGATATGGGGGTCCCAAAAGGAGGTATAGGGGCCCAAAAGGGGTTTATATAAAAAGGGGACCGGCGTATCATGGGGGGCCCTAGGGGAGGTATATAGTGGGCCCCAGGGGGGGTATATAGGGGCCTGGGGGCAGTATATGGGGCCCCAGCATATTATGGGGGCACGAGGGAATATATGGGGGCCCCAGGGCCCTATAAAGGGGGCCACAAGCAGGGAATAGGGGCACTTTAAAGGGGAATTTTATGGGGGCCCCAAGCAGGTAAAATAGGGGGACTGAGGCAGGATATGGGGGGGACTGAGGCAGTTTTAAAGGGGTACAGGCAAAAAATAGGGGCCCCCGAGGCAGTATATAGGGGCACCCGGGCGTAATAAAATTGGGGGCCCCAGGGAGGTAATGGGGGGGCCCTAGGGCAGTATAAAGGGGGCCACAGGCAGGTATATGGGGCCACAGGAAAGGGATATTGGGGCACAGGCCCGGTATATGGGGGGGCCCCATGCAGTTTTAGGGGGCATAGGCAGGTATATAGGGGGCACCGGCAGGTATATAGGGGCACAGGGGGGTTTATGGGGGGGGGGAGGAAAGGGATTTTAGGGGGGAAAAGGGAGTATATGGGGGCCACAGGCAGGTTATATAGGGGACAGGGGATTTTTATGGGGGGCCAAAAGGGAGTATTTTTGGGGGGAATAGCAGGGAAAATGGGGGCCCCCAGGCAAAGGGATTAAAAGGGGCAAAAGGGGCCCTATGGGGGCCCCCCAGGCAGGGGTATGGGGCCACAGGGAGGGTTTTGGGGGAAAAACAGGCAAATAAAAGGGGGCCACAGGCAGGGAATGGGGGCCCCAGGCAGGGATAAAGGGGGCCCCCAGGGAGTTATGGGGGGCCCCCAGGCAGATATGGGGGCCCAAGGAAACATATGGGAGGGGCCCCAGGCAGGCATTATAGGGGCACACAGTATATGGGGGGCCCCCAGGCAGGTTTTATAGGGGCACAGGCAGTTATGGGGGCCACAAAGGGAGGCATTTTTAAAGGGGACAACAGCATAGGGGGCCACAGGCAGGGATATGGGGGGGCCCTAGGCAGTATTTGGGGGCCACAGGCAGGAAAAAATGGGGGCCACCCGGCAGGGAAATTTTGGGGGGCCATAGGCCCGTATAGGGGGCCACAGGGAGGGAAATGGGGGGCCCCCGGCAGGCATTATAGGGGCACAGGCAGATATGGGGGCCCCCCAGCAGGGGGTTTTGGGGGGGCCCCAAAAGGGAAAGGGAAAATGGGGGGGCCCCCGGCAGGGTTAAAGGGGGGCCCCAGGGAGGCATTATAGGGGCAAAAGGCAGAATTTTGGGGGCACTGAGGCAGGTAAAAAGGGTATAAAAATAACAACAGTAATACTCCCCCCTTAAACCCCCCCCCGCCGAGCGCGCCCCCGTCCTCTTCAGCTGTGGGTCCCAGGCAGCCCCCTCGAGCGGGACAGGCCAAAGACGCGCTGTGGCGCCCGAGGGGCAGCCGTCGCGGTGACAAACCCGTCTCGCGACGCTGCCAGCCGCACGGGGGGGCCCGGGGGGTTTCCCCAGCGCTGTGAGGACCCGGCCCGGCCCGCGGGGGTCCCGGGCCTGCGGGTCCCCAATGTCTTTCGGAGCCGGGAGCGCTCGCTCCTCTGCTCCGCAGAAGCCCCTCAGTGTGTTGGTCCAGGGACGCAAATGCAGCTGAAGGGCCAGTGGGTGTCCAGGCCCATGGCAGGGGCCCTGGACCCCAGGAACTGGGGGGCACAGGGGGGTTTTATTCGGGCCCACCCAATAAAACACCCAGGACGCCCCGCTCCTCCTCCCTGCGCTTAAAAGCTCGACGATTCAATAATCATGAGCAAAAGGGTTAAATATCGCTGGCTGGGGTACCCCAGGCCCGCAGGTGAGTGGCATGACCCTAGGCGTATGGGTATGTTAATGTCAGGAAGGGGTTTAATGGACAAAAATTTGCAAAGGCCCTTGTTTTTGCAAGTCTTTAACAAAAAAAACCCTTGTATGAGACCCCCCTTTTGCTCAAACAAAAAAAGCATGTGAGTTTTAATAATGATTCCAATTTGTCTAAATGTTGGCATATTTTATCCAAAGAAAATCAAAGAAAATATTCATGTGTTATCGGCAGTGAAAGGGTGGCTCGCACAAGAGGGTACTAGGAGCAGTGTGCTCTCATGGCCTCTGCGCACTTTGGCTTTTCCCAGCTTCTTTGTGAAAATGTTTATTTTTGTAAACATTACATTCAGGGGAGTGTGGAAGCCAAATGAGTTTATAGCAGCCCTCTGGCAGTGACTGTCGGAAATCATTCTTGTAAAATAGTCTATAAACAAAGCATATTCATTCCCTGCCCACATCTTAAGGAAAGAAAAAGCGGGTTTTTTTCGGTCCAAAAACCATGCCTTTTCCATGCCCCAAGTTCTGTGTGACACATAAGCTTCCCTAGAGCAATGCTATTTTCTTTCCAGCTGTCTTAATAGAGAGGTGTGACCTCATCATAAGGGAATAATGACATTGTGCCCCACGCCCCTCACATTTTTGATAGCTTCTTTTGTTTTTTTCTTACATGGTCTAAATACTTTGTTGCCTGGATATTTATATAATAAAATAGTAACGGTAGAAACAATGGTTTTTGCTTTCAGATTACAAAGAAAAGCCCAGGACAGCGTACTCAGGGCGTGTCACTGCAGCCAACTGTAGACCTCAACAATTACATGTCATACATGCAGGCAGAGACTGCTCCTTCAAAGAGGACCCATGAAATCCTCTAATACGTCTGTTTCAGTAAATCTTTGCATTTTCTGTGAAATAACAATCCTGGAGCATCTTCTCTTATAACCCTGAGTTGTGCTTTTTTTCAGGTATTCCTTCTAAAAATGTAATATCAAATCCAGTTGTTACCAACTGGTAACCAATTGGGTGTGTGGGGTATCCCTGCATAGTCTGACACTGTTCAATCAGTGCTGACAGAAGCTGTGTTCAGAACACACCTCTTTAAAATCTGTATTGATAACACTCACCTGACTGATTCAGTAATGTATTTCTAAGTGGAATAACAGAGGAACATCACAACATGGAGTTATAAGGGAAGATGTTCCAGAATTGTTTGTGGCTGGTCCAGGCTCACGTAAACCGTGCAGGAATCACAAGAATGAGGTCCTGGTCAGGAGATATCACAGGTCATCTTCATGGTTAGTATCTTTAACATCAAATCAACTTTTGTCAAGTCTGTAAATATTATTTCTATGAACAGCACATTCTAGTATTAGAACCTGACAATTATATAGGCACTACTTTCTGTGGAAAACAGCTGCATAAAAAGGGTTGTTTGCAGGGGAATTTTTCCCCGAAAAATGCTTCTGCAGACTGTGTCCCTGTTGCTGTAGAACAATATAATGCTGTACATGCATTAGATATCAGAGACCTTCTTTTTTTCAGAAAGTAACTGTGTTTTATTTGAGTCACTTAAGTGGTGGATAGCAATCTCCTCTTACTAAATGAATTGTAAGAAATTATATATGGTAAATTTTATTTGAAATTTTCCAAAATATATGGAGCCTCCAAAAGCACATGGCAGACACACAGGAGTGCAGCCATGCCATCAGACTAGTCTGTCAGCAAGATTTTCTTATGATGCAAAATGATTCATTTATTCATAAACCCTTAAATGTAGAATTACAGGTCCAGTAATTCAAGACAAAACAAGGTGTTTTTTTTTTAGTCGACGTTTCGGTCGGCAAAGACCTTTTTTAACAGTCATATGGATAAGCATATGAGAAGCATAAAAAAAAAATATAACTTAACAATGAAAAGTAAAAATAAAAAAATATCGAGGAATCCAACATAATAAATTTTCAGATTACCCTAAATCAAAAAATAGATAGTATTAGTAATATATACAGAAAATCAATATGTGTTAACAAAATATACATATATACACAAGAAAGTAAATGAATACAGCCCCCAAAACCCTGGGGGAAAAAACACAAAAAAAGACAAGAGCAAAATTGAAGAAAACAAAAATTGAAAAAAAAAAATTTTAAAACAAAAACAACTACAAATATGCAGCAGTTCATACAGCAAAAATAAAGTACTGAGGATACATGCCCGCTCCCTTAATGGTATAATTATGTGAACTCCCTATATGCCTAAAGAAATCTTCCAAATAGAAGTAGAGAGAAGATAACGGGCCGTACCCCATGTTAGGATGGGCAAGGCAGGGGTAAGTATGCGGCGCCTTTTTTAATACCCGCGCCGTGGGCATAAAACCCGGAAGTCGAGATGACGACCACGTCCGGAAAAGGGGGTTTAAGGGGAAATGTAGTTCCAAGACATCGCGCACCCCAGTTGCGCCGCGCGATGTGCGCTGCCCCGGAAAAAAACCCAGTGTAGAGGAGAAAGCGCTATAAACGCCCTGTAGTAATTGAGAGGCCCACAGGGGAAAAAACAATACAGAGAGGAGGGGGAAACAAGAGGGAAAAGTTGGAAAATAAAAAAGAAAAGGGGAAAAATATTGTAAGGAGAAAAAAAAAACGATAATTTGAAAGAGGATCAAAGTAAATGAAAAAAAAGAACAAAAAAAATAATAAAACAGGAAACAAAAAAGGGATAAAAAGAAAAAAAGAAAAAAAACAACAAAAAAAAAGAGAAATAGGGGAAAAAGGGGAGAGACAAGAAACGGGGGGGGGGAAGGGGGGGGGAAAAAAAAGGGGGAATGGGGGTCCAAGTCTCTCACCTTCTTTATTGCTGTTTTAACTGTTGCTTGGGGGGGAAAAAAAAAAAAAAAGAATAGTTAGAAAAGATTTAAAAAACCCACTATTTTACATAAAAGTAAAGTAAACTCCCTGTTGGTCCTTTTTTGGTTGTAGTGTACCCAAAACCTGTGTATCCAAAAAGTTCTCTTTTTTTTAAGAAGGCGGAAGGTTCCCCCCCTACGGGTCTCCTGCCCTTTCCAGAATTTGGAACCTGAGTTGTGACACTTTGCCCGCCTGTAGAAAATGGTACGGTGGGGGAAAGCCATGTTTTGGAGAACGTATGAGGACTTATGGTTTGAGAGTCTGTCCCTTAAAAGTTGGGGTTTTCCCCCTAAGAGTAACCACAAGGCATTTCAAGGCATAGATACAAAAATACTATACATTGTAGTATCCCTGTAACTCATACTTTTTTGCCAAGCGGGGTTTTTGTGAATAATTCCCCTTGTTTACACTGGGCAATGGCAAAAAGTGTAAACAAGGGAATGTGCCGCGCCTTTGTGGGAAAAAGATGTTTGAGTTGTCCCCCTTTTTAAAAAACCCACTCGCCCTTAAAAGTTGATCCCTAATGTTCCCCCGGGGCTTTTAGAGCATAAAAGAGCACGGATTTTTAAAAACATCAATATTGGGAAGGAATCACGTAAGATGCCCAAAAGTTTCCTAATGATATTAGGACACTATCATCCTAGGAGGTTGTATTAAAAAGGGGGGTCTGGTTGGACTATTTCCTTGGGCTTATTTTCCTTGGAAATTTTATGACAGGTCTCTTTAGGATACCCTCTCTGGCGAAAATTTATTACCCATAGATGCCAATCTATGTTGTCCTTTTGGATCGGCCCCTATCCTTTTTCACCCTCATGAGTTGAGATTGGGTAGAGCCCCTTTTTGCATGGGGGGGGGTGGCAACTACTGTAGTGTAGCAAACGTTTTTATCCCAGGTTTAGTGGGATAAATCCGTACTGAGGGAGTTATCAGAATTTTTGAGACTAACCCAAACCAGAAACGGCAATTGAAAGTGTATCGTATTGGACAGAAATTGTAGCTCTGGGGCTAATTGAGTTAACCATTGTGAAAATCTTTTAATGACGTCTATCCCCTTCCCCTATAAAAAAAATATATAATATAACCCTTTCCCAAATGTACGTGATGTTGGAAAAGATCTTTTTGGTTTATATAATTTTTTTCAAGTGGGTTAGGGTTCGCATAGGGGGGGGGCCATATTGGACCCCATAGCGGTGCCCCTTTCTGCGAGTAAAAATTGCCCCCTAAAAAAATAACTTTCCTCCCGTATGAGAGTTAATAGGTCAAAAAGAAACAATTGGCTATGACATTCAATTTTTTCCAGTAAGTGGTAGCACCTCTAGACCCTTGGGTTCAATGGATGTATAAAATTACACAGTCAAAGGTGACAAGATGTGTCCCTGGAATGTTTTCAAAAGGAATTAAATGGATGAAAGTGACCCGTATCGGAAGTAAGAGGGGGCAGTCTGTATTATGGGGGCAAAAATTTTTTCAATACTGTGTATGGAGAGAAAAATAGAAAACGTTGAGGCCACAATGGGTCTACCAGGGGGTCTCCTAGACTCTTATGAATCTTTGGGATTTTGTAAAAAAAAGGGGGGAAGGATGTTTTGATATTAATAATATGGGTAGGCCTATCGATCACTCCCCTTGGTCAATATTTGGTCAAGGACCCCTTGGATCCTGTTTTTGATCCAAAAAACCGGATCTGTGGTAAGGGTGCGTAGGTCGTGGATCTGAGAGTTGTCTCATCACTTCATCGTGATAATCTGATGTGTTCAAAACCCCCAAGCGCCCCCCTTATCCCCCGGCTTGATTAAACTCGGGGAAATTTTTTTAAAAGTCAATAGATTGATTTTCCCCCCTGTCAAATTCCTGTCGACTGCAAAATTTTAACCACCAACCCCAACCCTATGTCCTCGGAATGGGCCTTAGGGGCACTAGTAATATAGTCCCCCAGGACCTACCCTCCTGTTGAAACTATATCAATATTTACAGAGGGAATGTCAATTTGTTAACAACACTAAAAAAGCAAGTGTACAGGAAATTTTACATGGAGGAAATCAGATCTATTGACATGTTAAAAAAAAGTTCCCGATTTTAATCAAGCCGGCGGGAAAGGGTGGCGCCCCTCGTGGTTTTGAACACATCAGATTACACGATGAAGTGATGAGACAACTCTCAGATACCCACCTACGCACCCTTTTCCACAGATCCGTTTTTTTGGATCAAAAACAGGCCCCAAAGGGGGCCTTGACCAATACTACCAAGGGGGGGTGATCGTAGGCCTACCCCATTGTTTTTAAACAGAACATCCTGTCACCCCTTTTTTTACTATCCCAAAGA
>JAODAL010042518.1:0-34734 GCA_025379985.1 Phyllomedusa bahiana | reverse complement strand
GTAATAAATTTCCCGGGGGATCCAGAGTCTAAAAGGGGGGCACACGAAAAACGGTCCGGGAACCAGACGAGCCCCCTCAACCTCCTATAAGGCGTGGAAGGAAGTGTTCACACCTAGGGACGCCTCTCCACAAACCTAGGTGCGGGGTTTCCCGCCGCTGTGGGAAAAGGGGGAAAACCATTGCGAAAGTGATCCGGGCGGCACAGTAAAGGCACAATTTCTCTCCCGAGGGGGGACGCTCCTGTTCGGAAGTGTCCCGGGGCCACCGCATGGGTTTTTCACTGGTGGGAGAGGAAGGGGCAGCTGGGGTTTTTTGGAAGACCGAGCCAGGCGAGGCAAACAGCTGGTCGGGGCAAGATCATTCCGGGCGTATTTTTCCCTGCCGCTCACGAAGCGAACATCGATCCAGTGGCTGGGGTGGATCATTCGCTTAGGGAGGAGGGGATCTCTCTACCTAGGGGTCCCTTAAACTCTGCCGGACAACCCTTTTTAAAAGTGGCACATAGAGGGGCTCGTTCCGGGTCAGTTTGACGCCAAGGCCCAAAAAGAACGGGGGCTAGTCCCGACCGAGTAGTCATCCGGGCGAAGTTTTCGTAGGCCGTCTCTGCAGAGGTTTCCCGTCGGTCTTCAAAAACCTGGGGAACTCGAGAGAAAGCCTGAGGTCCGTCCAGGATCGCCCGCCCCAAAGGGGGTGGCCCAAGTAACCCTTTTCCCGGGGCAGTAGACTGACCACGAGGCCACCTTAAATTCTTGGGGGGGAATTGCCCACCATTAATCAAGTCAAGAGCACGGGTAAAAATCCCCTGCACTTTTGGATCCCCTTCAAACTTGTCGGGTAGGGGAAAACGCAGCCGAATTCCTGGGTATGGGGGAGGCGTCGCCACAGGAGGAGGAGCGGGGGTTTTTGGTTGTCAGGGCTCTGAGCAGGCGGAAACTGGTTCACTGTGGACTTGTTCCCCAAGTTTTTGTATGCTGAGCCACAAACGCTGTAACCCGGGTTCCCCCGGGGAAAAGGTACCTGGCAGGATCAAGGGCCGGACTTACGTAAGGGATGCTGGTAGGGGATCCACTGGCCACCGAAAAGCGAGGGTTTTAATTTTTTAACCAGGGGGGGGAAATCAAAGTAAACCCCTTTTCACCAGAACCCCCCCCAAAGCGGGATGGACTTGTGCGGCGGAAAAACACCGGGGTCCCCCACGGCGTGACTTGCTGCGGTGGCACCCAAAGGCAGTGCGGGGTACAAAATCGTGGAACAATCGGGGACAGGCGGGAGGCGGGCAGGCCGGGGAAAGGTTTCTGGGGCGAGAAAAAGGGTTTGGGAACGGGAAAACAGGCTAAGAGGCGAAAGCTTTCTCTAAAGCGTACGGCCCCCAAAACTGGCAAAGGGACCGGGAAGGGAAGAGGATAAAAAGGGGCACCTGCCAGCCTTTAAACCAATAATGGGGGAAATGGCCCCTTTTTAAACCCCAAACCGGGGCCCCTAAGGGGCGGGCCCTGTCATACCGGCCCCCCAGGAGGCGGAGGACACGGGAGCGCATTCAGGAAAAAGGGGAAAGCCGGACCCGACCCTGGACCCGGGAGTGCCGCCGGGACCCACGGCGGCAGCACGAGTGCGCCCGCACCCGGGAGGGGCTGTGGGGCCACCGTGACAAGTATTTTTCTGCATTTCAAAGCAGCAGACCCAAAAAAATTATAAATTGATTCCCAGCCCCTGTTAAAAATTGTGAGGGAAAAATGCCACTTTGAAGCCCATTTTTTGTCCCAAAGGACCATGATTATTTTTATCTCACAGCAACAGACCCCAAAAAATTTAAAAATTTGACTTTCAGCCACTATTAAAAATTGTGGGGGAGAAAAAAGATACTTAAAAGCCACTTTCTGTTCCCAAAAGGGCCATAATTATAGTGTTTTCACAGCAACATGACCTCAAAACCTTGACAAGCGAAAAATTTTTAAGAAAAAATGAGTAAAAGGAAAACGGGGTTGTCATGAAAAATTGGGGTCTTTTTGTTCCCACAGCAAAACCACAAAGAAAATGTTGGGAAAAAGGAAAAAAAATTTTCAGTAAAAATTATCATTTTAAAAAAAATTTTTTTAACAGGGCCATTTCTGTTTTTAAAGGAAAGTGAAGAACCGGCAAAACGGTGACCCGGGAATTGGGCCACAACATCATCAAGATCCATGCCCAAACATCTTTATGAAATCAAACGATCCACATTATCTGTGGAAAGCCGGATCTTTGCTGTAATGACTCCTCCACGTGCTAAAGGGCCCCTAGATATAAGCTGCTGTGGCAGGGCAACACTTCTTGGCCGGGGCCCCCTCGGGCCAAACGCCCCTTTTGGATACCCGAAGTTAATTTTGGTCGGGAAAAAAACTAAAAAAACATCGGGTGTTGGCGCAGATATCGTGCCCATGATCTTAACTGGTCTCTGGTGTTGTAAAATGTCCCTGCATTGCATGCTTGGTAGGGGTAAAAAAGTTTTTCCCAAGGTCCCCATTGGTTCTGCCACTTGCCCTCCTGCCCTTGGCTACTACACTCTACTGCTGTCACGTCGCTGTGTGTTCCACCGTGACTTTTGGGGGAACTGAAGCAACCAACAATGTCTCCAGTTGATAAATTAGAAAGGTCCCTTTTCCCTGCATTTTCTCTCTTTTGGGGGGGGGAAGGAAAAGTGCGATTTTTGTTTTGGGTACCGGGGCCCAGGAAGGGGCCACCCAGAAACTGTTGTTCATTTTGTGCCTTCAACGAGGATATGTTGGAGAAAGGGGACATCCAAGCCTCATTGAGAGAGGGAGCCTTGATTTTCCAAAGCCCGGGGTCGAGGGGCACTACAAACTCATCTCCTCATCTTCCCCTCCGCCTCAAATTCCCCGCCCACCTTTTCCAAGGCAGGGGCTCGGAAAAACGGTGTCTAAATACCTCCCCTCCTTTTCCCGTTCCCCCGGCACAGCTTCAACACGGGCCCGGGATTTGCCTCGATAAATCACCCTGAGAGCGAGCGCCCCCCTTTGCACTAGCCCTGGCCCCCGAACCATCCCCTAATGAAGACCGTTTAAAATTTAAGAAACTGTGGGGCCCTTTGGGGGATTCGACAGAGAGAAAGGCTCCGTTTCCGCATCTGTGTCCGTCTCCCCTCCGTCGCTGGCGGGACCTGATTTTTCAGGTGCCCAACACCCCGGTTCCAGAATTTAAGATAAACCACAATGCTCATGCGAAAAGGGCATGGGTCCGAAATGACCTTTTTTGGGGGCTTCATAAAAAACGGAAAGGGGTGGTTCAGAGCAACAACGGGAAAAAAGGGAAACCCCCCCCCTCAAAAGAAAGAGGATTAGAAGGCAGCAAAAAAGGGTATAAACAATTTTTTTAAAAGTACCCAAAAACACCCATGGGACAGAAAATGCCACGGAAAAAAAACTTTGTAAACCTGCATCCTGTTCTTTTTGGGACGCATTTCGAATCAGCGTTTCTTATCCATAAAAAAGGTTGTCAAGTTTCAACTTCCTTTTATGGGAAAACCCCCACAGGGGAAGGGGGGGGAAAAACAAAAAAAAAACAAAAAAAAAAAACAAACTTTTAATATTTTAAAATGAGACCCTGTTCTATAGTTAGACCAGGTGATTTGCAAAATTCCCAACATAAGAATCCAATAGCCTTCTCTATTCAAAAGGGATCTTTTTGTTTCCCCCCCCCCTAAAACCCAATAAATACAGTTTCAATACAAAAATTTTTAAATCGGGCACATTTCCTGATTTTATGGAAAAAAGGGTTTAGATACTTTGGGAAAACCATTTCGGGTATTTTAAACAGGCCCGCCCCATAACATTTTTCTCTTTACTCAATCTTTTAGGCGCCCTCTTTGGGTGCACCAACATATCTCAAATAAAATGTTACAATTCAATCCCAATAAACAAAAATTACTTGTTTCCCACATTTTCAAAAAATTGTCGATATTAAAGATTTTTTTTTTTTTTGCCTCTTTTAAAGTTTTGTTTTTTTTTAGTTTGTACAATTACTTACAACACGAGCATCTAGACTGGCCCAACGGAAAAAAGCCTTCTACTAAGCCAGGTAAATCTTTTTTTTTCTATTATTTTTTGACTAGGCTAGGTGTGAAAATTAAAAGTGCAGAGTCGGAGCTTTTCTAGAAAAAAACTTAACCTTTCTAAAAGTACAATCTCAAAAAATCATTTTTGGAAAAACAAAAATTTTGGAAATTACTTAATGATTTTTTTTGTACTTTTAAATTAAATTATTTAAAAATGGGGTGACAAAAATTGGTTTTTCTATTCCCTTTTTAGGGTACTTTATGTTATAAAGAAAATCTGCCCTTTTCAGTTTTTAATCTTTTTAATGCTCTGTCCAAAAGGGACCATTCGGATACCCCCCTGTTCCAAATCTATTGGTATTTTTTTACTTTCAGTTTCCCAAAATTTTTGATATAGGGGGAAAAATTTTTCTTTTGGTACTGACTATTTCTCCATATGGTATGGTTTTTTAATTTATGTATGGGATGAAAAAGAACGGCATGTGGGATACTATTCTAGCCGAAAGGTTTTTTAAAAAATGTAGATTTTATAAATTTTTCCTTTCCTCACAAAAACCTATCAGGGAGAAAACTAAAAAATTTAATATCGGTGCATAAAATTTTGGAATGTAAAAAATTTAAACCAAAGGCGTTGTTTTTTAAAGGGTTTATCCCACAAAAAATTTGTGCAAAAGGTTAAATCTGAATTCCATTTGACGTTGACATAAACTCTTTAACGCCTGTCCAACAAAATAAAAACTGTAAAAGGAATGTCCTCTTTTTAAAAATAAAGCTTTCCCCTAAAAACCAAATAAAAAAAGGGTTTTTTGCAAAGGGAAGGGGGGGAAAATTTTTCGCCCCATAGAACCCCTATTTTTTAAAGGGGAAAACTTGTTACAAAATTAAAAAAATTGGGGAGAAACAAATAATCAATTATATCAAGATATAATCAATCAAGTTTCATTTTTAATTTAAAAAATTTTCTTAGATAAAATTAAATTTTGCTTTCAAACCCAAGTAGGGGGAAGGCTTGTAAACCCGATTCAATATAGCAAGTTACCAACTTTTTAAAAAAAACGGGCAAGGATTGGCGGGAACCCTCTTTTACCTGCCCCATCCCGGTGTCTCAACACCCCGAAAAAAAGGGGTCCGCACCGCTGCTTGTCAGGCCATGGTCACTTTCGTCCCGTGTAATGGATTGCGCTGCTCCCCAATCGCTGGGC
Source organism: Phyllomedusa bahiana (assembly GCA_025379985.1). Classification (NCBI taxonomy): domain Eukaryota; kingdom Metazoa; phylum Chordata; class Amphibia; order Anura; family Hylidae; genus Phyllomedusa; species Phyllomedusa bahiana. The sequence goes on along the minus strand of JAODAL010042518.1, from coordinate 29,483 downwards.
ATGTGGGGGGGGAAATTTCCCTCCGTGTTTCCCCACGTCAAAAATTTGAACGGTTGACGAGGAGGCCGACGGGGCGCTGCAACGAAACCGGGACGGGCAAACCCAGGGTGCGAAGGGCGGAAGTGCAAACTCAACCTCAACCTTTCCCTCAGCGGGCAGCCCCAGCCCGGGGTTTTTCTTTGGGAAATTTCTGGACGACAAGGTTCATGACAGGGCCCCAGGCAAGGGATGTGCTCCAAAACTCCCCGGACCCTTAAAGGGCGGCCAGAAATTTTCCCGCCCGTTATCGCAACCACCTTGCCGGGGAAAAAGGGTTTTCTTGTCACCCAGCCGCGCCCCGGGTTCTTTGCGGAGAGCCGCCCCACGCTCCTGACCTGTTTTGGGGAGGGTTTCTCCAAGACAGATTAATTTAAAAACGGCCTGGTTTCTCTGGGGAGGGGGATGCCCCCGGGACCTTTGGGGGAAAAAGCCCTGCACATCCCCCCAGTTTTTGAAAAAGCGTCGCCGAAACTGAGAGCCACCATCACCCCCCGGACCCTCCCCCCCGCCACCCAGTGAGCTGTCAAGAGATATATTTTGGGCCTTTGGGCCCTGCTTAAATAGTTTCCCGTTCGGGGGGGGTTTAGATGGCTTTTTCCCGGCACAGATGCAGACAAACCGCTTGAAATTTTTGATACCCTGGCTGGGGCCCGGGCAAGGGGCGGCTTTTCTGGCAAAAAAAATGCCGCTCGGGATCTGGATTGGGGGCAGGCGAGGGCCATGACGTGGCGGAAAAACCCCTCTGTGGGCCCCCCAAGGGGCAGAAGGCAACATTTCCAAGGCCAAAAACCCTTTTGGGAATGCCGAGATTCAGGGTTTTGGCTTTTTGGGGTGGTTTTTTTTAAAGTGTTTTCCCTTTTGCTCCCAAATTGGGGAAAAACGAAGGGGTGACTGCTAACGGCCACTGTACGGCGGGGCCCGGTCGTCAAACGGCGGGGGGAGAAGGGGGGGGTTTGGGTGGGGTTTTGGTGGGGCTGGTGGTTCTCGGGCGACGGGGGAGGTGAACGGGTGAAACCCTGATTTATGACTTGAGAGGGCATGGGCAGCTGAGGGAAAGCTTGGGTTTGGGGGCCCAGGAGGAGGGGGGGGAGGGCAGAGGGGTGACGTGGTTTTGGGGACCCGGGGTCAGTCTGGCCTTTTTTGGAAAAAGTGTTTCCCCAATTTTAAAAACCCCTGTTCCCCTGCATGTGCTAAAAAGTTGGGGGGTGGTTAACCCCCTAAGGGTTTTTGCCCCTTTTTATGCGTTTACGGCAAAGGCGGGATAAGAAAATGTGGGTGAATCAGAGGGTTGCTAAAAGAGGCCCGGGTTTTGAGGTCCTGGACCTTTTTTACGGCGATAAGCGGGAGCGGGGGTTTTCGTGACCCTGGGTGGGGGGAATCATATCGCGGGGGCCCTTTTGCGGCCCGCCCTCTCCCCCTTTTTTTGGCGGGGGCCCCTAATTTACACTACCCATCGTCTTCCTCCTTTTCCCGTGAGGGGGGCGCTCGCAAGCAAATTCTCCCGGAAAAAAAACCCGGTTTTGGGTCCGCAATGTTGTCCTTTATCAATCCTAAAAACAGGGACTTGGTCGTCCCACTTTTTTGCATCCAGAATTTTGCGGGACAAAGCAAGGGGGACTGCAAAAGTTGCCCAACCCCCCCGGGATTTTTCCCCATTGACCGGCTTCCTTCTCCTCCTTGATGGCACCAGTAACGGGGCCTCAGAGCAGATTTAAAAAAATCCTCTTGATTTTTTAAACATCCCTTTCCCTGACCCCAACCCATTTTGTCATCAAAGAGGTTTTTCGGGAAAATTTGATTTCCACAGTGGGGGTACACAGTTGTTTTTTGGGGCTGTTCAGGGTTTGCGGATGCTGATGAGGGCTAGTTTACGACATTTGTGGCCGTAAAATGGGGGGGACGAGGAGGTAAGATTTGCGGGAAATCCCTTTTGCTTTAAAACCCCCTGAAGGACAAATTGGCACCTGTTCGTTACGAGATTCCACAGGGCCCTCCCCAGCGATGACGGGCCTAAATTTCCTGAACTGACGTTTCGCGGCATGTGTGTTGTGGGCCAGAAGGGAAAGGAGCACCTTCTCTTGTCCCTCACCCCATGTGTTCCCCCCCTCTTTGCTCGCCCCCCTTTAATTTCGTTCCAGGGTTCCCAAGAAAAATAAAAAATTTTTAAGGGGTTAGGGAAAGGGAGTTTTAAAAATTTTCTTTTATTAAAAGCCCCAAAAATCCCACTTTTTTTAAAAAATCCCTTTTAATCAAAAAAAAATTTGCTGGTTTAAAATTTTAACTCCCGGGTTTCCCACAACAAATTGGACTGGGCAAAATTGAAAAAAAAAACGAAGCTGTAGTTTATTGGGTTTTAATAAAAAGGTTTTTTTTCCCCTTTTTCAATTCACCTGGGGTGACTAAAAAAAATTGCTGTATTAATTTTTAAGTGCAAGGGCCTCAATTAACAAAGGGCTGTTTGCCCCAAAAGTCAAAAAACATTTTATCTGAAATTTTTTTCAAAAATTACAAGGTTTTTGGCCATAGCAATTCCCTTTGTGGAAAGTACTTAATTGCTGGTTTCCCAAATTTTAAAACTCCCAAGGTTTTCCCCAAACAACAAATCTGGACGGGGCAAAAAGTGCAAAAAAAAAGTATTGTTATTTATTGGGATAAACAAGGTTTTTTTTGGCCCACCTTTAAATTAACCTGGGTGCTAAAAAATTGTGTTTTAAAATTTAAGGGGGAAAGGTGCCTCAATGAACAAAAGCTTTGCCCAAAGTCAAAAAACACGAAATCTAAAATTTTTATTGGAAATTTCCCAAGGAAATTTTTGGGGCCCCTGGGAAATTTCCCTGGGGGTAACTACCAATTGCGGGATTAAATTAACTGAAAGGTGTTTTAACAACAAAACGGAGGGAAAAAGTGCAAAAAAAAAAGTATTGAAATATATTGGATAATAAAAAGGATATTGGCCCCCTTTAAAAATTCCCCCTGTGGGACAAATAAAATTGCTGTATTAAAATTTAAGTGCAAGGTGCCTAAAATGAAAAAAGCGTATTTCCCCAAAGTAAAAAAAACACGTATCGAAATTAATTCGGTAAAACAAGGTTTTTTTTGGCACATAGAAAATTTCCCCTGCGGTAACTACCCCAATTCCGGGTTTTCAAAATTTTAATTTCAGGGGGGAAAAAACAACAAAGGGGGGAAGGGCCCCAAAATTGAAAAATGAACCCCTATCTGAAATGTTTACGAAAATTTTAAAAGTGGAGTTTTGCCCCCTAACAAAGAACCCCCAGTTACTAAAAAGATTTAGCCTAATATAATTTCCCTTGCCCAATTTTCCAAAAAAATTTAAATTTAGAAAACTGTTAAAAAATTAAATTTTGGCAATGCAATGTTTTTACATTTAAGTTTTGGTTTGAATTTGGCCCCCGTATTTTTTTTTTATTTGAGCTTGTCTGGGGTTTCCCCGCGGGCCCCCCCTCCCCCCCGCTCTCCCCCGTGACTTTACAGCGGTAGATGCTTTTTTTAAAATTTCTCAACTAACTACATAAAACTTAAATCTCTAATCTAACAAAATTTAAGGATCCAGCTAACAGTAGGCTTTTCTATGTGAAAAATGAAAAAATTTCGCTGAGCTGTTTTTGGGCAGAGGCAGGCGCACCCCTACTGATATGGACCGAAGAACTGAGGGGTGAACAGGGAAGGTGTTCATGTAAAACGAGGTCATGTGATTTTTCCACCCAATTTCAAACCCAAAACATCCCCCGTCATGACGCGCACACATATTTCCCCCCTGCTTATTCTGTAAACTGATTTGTGGGGCCCCAAAAGACAGGAAGCGCCGAAACGGCGCGTCTTAATAGATGAGACAGATTTTAACCTAAATTATAGCATGATCTAAAAATCCCTCACCATAAAAACGTGCCCATTTTTAATTTGTCGATAATAACCTCAACACTACTGTAAAAAGAAAGAACCCAAAATTTAAAAAGATATGTTTCCCGGTAATATACAACACCTTTGCTCTTTTCCCACTTGGTGTTGTCTGGGCATGTGAAACGTTGTGTACTTGTTGACTTTGACAACATGAGGAATCAATTCAAAAAAGTGGGAAATTTTTTTTAAATTTCGGGGAAAAATTTGATTCGAAAAAACGAAGTTCAGGCGATTCATGGTAAGGAATCTTTAAAAAAGGGGGTTTTAGCACATGGCAAAAACATGGGGAGAGAATTGGGAGAAGAAAGGGAAAACCCTCAAAACATGTGCAGACAAATAACAATCAGTTTGCCAGAAACTTTTTGTGATGTCCCCAGCTCCTAAAAAGGGCAACAGCAGCCCCGCCATGGGGGGTTCAAAATGGAGTGCCCTTAAATTTTCAACAGACCCGGGAAAAAGATGCTTGGGGATCCCCTTTGGGAAATTAATTTAGAGTGGGTAAAAAAGGTTCGATCTGGGGAAAATAACTTTTAGGCTTCATTGTCCAAAGGGGGGGAAAAAAAATTGGGCTCTTGTTGAAAAATCTGGGCGTTCTTTTAGATATAGAAAAACAGAACACAGAAATTTTTCCCCAGCTCTTTAAATTTTCTAAAAGAGGGGCCCAAAAATTGCAGGACAAGGATGTAGTTTTTACCGCTGTAAAAAGCATTTGGTGGCCTCACCAAAACGAAGAGGGTTTTTTCCAAAAAAAATCCAGTAAATGGGAAATTTTCTGTCTTCTGTTTTTATATCCACCCCTTTTGGCTACCAAAACAACAATAATCCTGATGAAAACAAAGGGCCTTATGACTTCTCCCAGGACACAATCAGTTGTTTTTGTCCTTTTCATTCCTTCTGACAGATTAAAAGACGTGGAAAACCAAAAAGAGTGGCAACATCATAGGTGGGGGGGGTAGAAACAGAATTAGGAAACCACATGTGGTCAAGTGATGAGGGGAAATTTGCGCCGGGGAGTATTTACAGAAGGACAATGAAGATTGGGGGTTTTTGGGGCAAGCACAGAATAGGCCACAGTTGGCACAATTACCCCATTGGGGTGGCTGGCAGCAAAAACAGCCCAACAGAGGCTGGGGTGGCAAAATGACAATTTTAAGGGTGGCAACAGCTAAGTGACATTTTCTGGGTTGGCGACAGCCCATCAACCTGAGAGGACATGGTGACATAGCCGGGGGGTGACGTAACAGCTGAGGAGACGGTGGGAGGTCGCATTTCAGAAGGAAATAATGACCCAGTGAAAAAGTGGGAGGTGGGGGGGCAATACCAGCCCCTGGAAAAGATGGTGGATGTTTAAAGGAGCACTGGAGCAGTTTTGTGGCATATGCGGGGGGCAGAATGAAAATATAGTGAGGCAAAAGCCAGAAGAATCCCAGATCATTTCATTTGGTTAGGCAGCATGGCTTTCTAATCTATCACGGGTGGTGTTGGAAATCAGGCTGATCCACGCCTGATTCATCTTGACAAAGGTGAGTATCTCCACATTTCAGGTGGAAAAGTGAGTACTCCATGGGAAAATATGGCCCCCACTGAACTGACTCTCCACTTTTCCACCTCGGCTTTGCATAAGCCATCGTTTCTAAATGGTGCAGATCCAACCTTTTAAAAGGAAGGGACTGCGTAGCACTACCCCCAACTTCAGGGTCAAGTCACTTTTTTTTTTGCCGTAGGGGGGTTTGGGGCGTCTTTTGGGCAATCATCTAGGTAAAACGCTGCTGCATGAGTGGCATAAGCGGAGCATCGGCCAAAGATGATGGGGGAAAGACAGACAACTCCCTACAGCAGAGGTGGTGGAGCCTTGACTGGCTAAAATGGGAGGTGTGCCACTTGGTGCTGCTGCTGCTGTAGCAGGTTAGACCACGACATCTGAGACACGTTTCTCCCAGGCCACTGGATGTTGATGCTGCATATGGTGAGGCAGGGCCGTGATGTCAACATTTTGTCCCTGGCCACGCTACATTTTGTGCCCACGGATTCTACATAAACCCATATAGAAAAATAACCCCAAAAAAAAACCTTCTGAAAGAGATGTGTAGTAAAAAAACACACTGTATTTCAAAAAGTTTACCACAATGTGAAAAAAGTAAAACTTTTTACTTTTTATGTATACCTTTAAAGAAAAGGTTCTGTCATAATCTATGGAAACATCTGATGCGTTGATGCTTAGTCCCCACTGGGGTCTTTCCAGCTGGCGTGACATTACCTGTCAGGCTGTGTTCCCACTTCGTTATTTGGTAGTTTTTCCCCATAGCTGCCCAGAAAGTGAAGTTGAAGCGATTTTTGTACCGGGTCCTTTTTCATTCGTCTCATACTAAATACGCATTTTTTCAAGACTAAACCACACTCCCTAGCATATTTTTAGGATGGCACATTGTTCTACAAAACCCCAAGGCTCTCTGCAGCCAGAAAAATAACTTTTTTTTAAAGTAATTACTCAAAGAATTTTGAATGAACCAAAATTTGTGGAAAAATTTGACGAATCGGCCGAATAGAATTTTTCAGAAATTCGCTCATCTCTAACTATGACTCATGTAAGTGAAAAGCTGGTTAGTTTCATTTTCATGGCAAGGCTTCAGCTGATGAAAAGCAATCACAATTAATCGGGAGCATAGTTGGGGTATTGTACCCTGTAATAACTGGACAACATGACAGGTTTGTTTGTGACGAGGTAAAATTAATCCTATTCAAAAAGCAAGTGCTGTCTGGTTATGAATAGGTGAATTCTGAACAACCACCATATGGATCTTCTACATTACTTGATGAGAGTCTTTTATTTTCTCAAAGAAATGCACTAAAAGAACAAATCAGTGTCATTCACCAATAAGGCTTTGCTTACTTTTCTTTCATTTGCATTTTAGAGACTGTCTTATTGGCCGTCACTTGGAATGGTACAGTGAAAATCGATCTGCCACCAAGACATTATAAAGACAACTATGGTGCACGGGCTGTTGTTATAGGAAAACTGGAGAATGTCAGTCATGTTCTCTGCAGTCCTGAAGGGAAACTGTTCTGTGTTTGTGGTGGAGATCTGTACCGGGGGCCACTGCCATCAAGGGAAGGTGCTGATTGGTTTTCTACAGCCAAGAGAGTCGGAAAATGGGAATGGAGCAAATTTAAAATTATTTTCTTTCATCCAAGTGGAGAATTGTACGGTACAACCAATGATGGAGACTTCTACAAAGGTCCCCAGCCAAGCATGAAAATATATCTTGGATGTATGGACAAGCTATGAAGATTGGGGCTTCAGATTGGGGGCAGTATGAAGCCTTATTCTTTGATCCATCTGGTGTCCTGTATGCAGTGACCAAAAAAGATAATATTGTGAAAGGAAACCCACCAACAACAGTATATGACGAGTGGCTGTAGAAAAGCACAAAGGTTGGAGGAAGCGACTGGCTCAAGATCACTCACTTTATCTCATTCTCTCCTGATGGAAAACTGTGGACTGTAGATAAGGAGAAGGGAAATATTTACAGAGGAATCATACCACCAAATGGTGAATACTTACAAAATGCCAACCATTTGGGATACAATTACCATAAGTTCCATTTCCTCTCTTTCACCACCGACATGACAATCATCAGTATCATCAGCTTTAGTTTTCTGCCTGAACAAGGGAAAAGAATTTCTGAGAGTCCCGAAGTGATAGAGGAGAAGATCTATGATAGAAAAAGCACAATCATATTGAAGCACACCTTCACGTGAGTATTATACCTTCACACCTGCACGTGAGTATTATAATACTTCTTCATGTGAGTTTTAGTTACTTGTTAATGAGTATTGTAGTGCTTCTTCTGTTACAGCCCCAACAAATGAAGGGTACGCTCATATTTATAAGTGACCCCAAATCCATGGTTTACATAAAAAGGGTTTGTCTCTCTTTCAATTTGGGGATGACAAAACAAACAGCTGCTCACCACTCTTCTTGCTCTCAGCACAACCTTCAGACTGTTGATTTTATTGAAGAATGTGGCAGTCCATTATTACATAGAATTTTGCTACATTTAGAACCACTCTTACAGAACACACTCTTCATTCACACTCATGGAGGGGCGTTCCTAATCAGGCATATGGACAGATGTTCACTTTTAAAGACAACTTCTTTACTCAAATATTTGGGCAGTCCACATATAACTCTGAACAAACACTTGGAACGTCTGTGTGTATTGTGCAGCTGTGGGAATGGAGAAGTCATCAGAGTTAGCTGGGCTCTTCACTGAGAAGGCAGGGATGGTTTATTACTGTCCCTGCCAACTTTATTGCGGCATATGCAGTGCTCATTGAGTGCAGTATACATAGAATGACAGGAAGCCATTCACATGACTTTTAGGACTCAAGAACTGCATGGGCGGTTGGGTCTTTTTCAGACCCAGGTCAGATCTGTAGTCAGGAAAAGGGATTGTTTTACCCTGTACTTCCTCTGTAACTGGGGCAAAAATATTAGTTTCTACAATTCTTAAATTGGTTTTCTCACTACAATGATTAACTTTTAAAGACTTACCAAAATCATTTGTAACGTTATTGCAACGGACTTTATTGCAGCAAAGTCAAAATATATAGGAACTGCAAAGCAGTCCTTTAAAAATCTGAAAATGGGAAATGGTGGATGCTTTGGACCAGTGATAATACCAGAGGAATGGCAGACTTGCTCCAAGAGGAACACCAGTGGAACTGCAGACTTGAATCAGGAAGAATGCCAGAGGAACTGCAGATTTGGACCAGAAGGACACCAGAGGAACTGCAGACTTGGATGAGAAGGAACAACAGAAGAACTGCAGACTTGGATCAGGAGGAATGCTAGAGGAACTGCAGACGTGGACCAGCAGGAATGACAGAGGAACTGCATATTTGGACTAGGAGGAAAACCAGAGTAATGCAAACAAATTTAGATGTCGGAAAACAGACCAGCAATACAAATGGCCAGAGACACAAAGCAAGACTTCAGCTTTTACTTCAGATAACTCAGGCCCTGTGTGACAGGGTTTTTATAGCCAGTGAGAAAAGGAAATGGGCTAAAGCTTCTAATTCTGAGGTCATGTTAATAGTTGCCCAGCAGACTGACACGGAGAATGCTGATCCTCCAATACTGCAGCCCCCAGGGTTAAAGGCATGTAATAAGCAAGGCAGAATCCTTATATCATTGTTGTTTTGATGTTGCTTTTTTCAGGAGATAAAGAAGATTTTTTCTCCTCTTAGAGCATAAATGTTTCTCTTGTTGCTAACCACCTTTCTCCAAATTTCTCTCCTCTGTTTCTTATCTGATTGATCCAAACTGCCATCAGTCAGTCAATTTGTCCATGGCGAGTCACTCAGTGCAGAGTCCTATCTTTAGCAACCATAAGATGAGCAGTAATTCCCAAACTAATAAAGTCCCTTGCATAAATGCCTTCCAGATTAGTGAATACATTGGGGTATTGAGCCAGGCCAGAAGCTATTGTTCCCAAAGGCCATAAAGTCTGGTGAGACTAGGTTACCTCATGCAATCCTAGGAATGCAAAGTCATGCTTCCAGAAAGACGAATGCTTCCTTTTGAAGCTGACCCCTGAATCCAGGGGCAGCTAAGCTTTTGTAAGGGTTACATGGTGAAATCATCTTTGATATAAGTTATCTGGATTAACTCCAGAATAGAATGAACTTGAGAGACCAAGAATATAACATTTCTTAACTTTTATAGTTCTTCTACTGTCTGGTTGCTATGGGAACTCCCTTCATACGAACTAAGTGACTGTGACTGATTTGCATATCTGTAAGCAGCGTGACTTTTACAGATACTTGCTTAGGCTGCTAGCAGAGTACAGGGGTCATACAGGGTTCAGTAGATATTTTACATAGCATGAATAGTACATTCATAAAAGATATTAGTGAAAATGTTATAAAACATTGTTAAACACTATTAAATTCTTGTAGTGAATGATACCACCATCTTCTTTACACTACATGTGGATCTATGAAATGGCACGGTGAGAAAACCCCTTAGATAGTATCTAGTATTTTTCGAGACTGCTGCTTTTTTGGTACATCCAGAAACTAGAAACCTATCCCAACATACAGTAATCCTGCTAATAAATTTGTGGATCATTCTAATCTATCAGTGCTGTGAATCCTTGGCATGTGCCAAGACACGACTTCAGCTTCTGACAGAATTGTACATAGTCCGGAGTAGCGTTGACCGACCTGTACTAGAAAAGTTAAGTTCTAATAGAACTTCTCACATTTTTAGAACTGGAACCAAACATTTTACTGTTCGTTGGAGTAAAGTTCTAGTTCTAGTTCGCCATGCCATTTTCAGTTTCGTTTTCAGCGGCTCTCTGCACTTTTCACCATCCAATCACCTTTCTGCACTATCGGCACCATCCAATCACCTTTCTGCACTTTTGGCGGCCATCCAATCAGTGCAGAGCAGAGAGAAGTGTCAAAAACGTTATCGCTAAGGTGTAGGGCTCTCATTGGCTGCTAAAATCACATGACCATGTTAAATATTTTTCACTATATTACCTTGTTAACACCATTTTTAGCTCACTCTCTGTACTGTACAGACTGCTCTTAGTTAGTTAGTTAGATAACATTTTCCTCTCTATAGCATACATGCCAACCCTCCCGTTTTTGGCAGGGGGGTCCCACTATTTGGGGTCCCCCCCCACCCGCCCTCCCGGGAGAGCTGGCATTCCTCCCGCCGCCAGCAGGCAGCGGGGGGGACTGCTCACCCGTCCGGAGTCTCACTGACTTGTGCGGCCGCGGCCGCACCGTCAGTAAGCAGCTGCACGCTGCGCACTGGACATACAGGTCAGCGGCGCAGGGGAAGTGACGCGCGTCTGCACTCACTTCCCCTGTGTCGCCGAGGAGATCGTCCGGAGTGGGCCGCGCTGCAGGGTGAGGTAAGTGGATTTTATTATTTTATTTTTATTAGCTTTAGGGGGCTCTACCTGGCTACAATGGGGGGCTCTAACTGGCAACAATGGGGGCTCTACCTGGCAACAATGGGGGCTCTACCTGGCAACAATGGGGGCACTACCTGGCAACAATGGGGGCACTACCTGGCTAATAAAGGGGGCAATACCTGGAAACAGAGGGGGCACTACCTGGCAACAGAGGGGGCATCAACTGGCTAATAATGGGGGCACTACCTGGCAACAATGGGGGCACTACCTGGCAACAGAGGGGGCACAACCAGGCAAACAAAGGGGGCACTACCTGGCAACAGAGGGGGCAACAACCTGGCAAAAAATGGAGGCATCTACCTTGAAAGCAATGGGGGCACTACCTGGCAAGCAATGGGGGCACTACCTGGCAACAGAGGGGGCACTACCTGGCAACAGAGGGGGCACTACCTGGCAACAATTGGGTGATCTACCTGGCAAGCAATGGGGGCATCTACCTGGCTAAAATGGGGGCATCTAACTGGCAAGCAATGGGGGCACTACCTGGCAAGCAATGGGGGCACCTACCTGGCTAACAAAGGGGGGCACCTACCTGGCTACAGAGGGGGCATCTGCTTGGCTACAAGGGGGCATCTACATGCCTCTTAGGGGCACTACCTGGTTATGGAGGGCTACTACCTGGCTATCATGGCATCTACCTGGCTTTCTACCAAAACCTTTATGCAGTTTGGTGGAGTGGGTGTGGCTTTTTGAAGGGGCGTGGCATACCGACAAGATGGGCGTGCCCATGCAAATTTTTGCAGCGGCACGCTTAGCGCGCCGCCCACTAACGTCTCCTGCTTTTTCATTTTCAAAAGTTGGCAACTATGCTCTATAGATATCAATAATTAGGGAGTTTGGTATTGCTGGCTGCATCTTTCCCACACACAGAAGCTGCTGTTTGGTGACAGTTGCAGGCTCACATAACACCTAACTCTCATATATATGGATATATTGTACAGAGGGCTTGGATTTGCTAAATCATACTCAGTGCCCAAAAGTTCCATTTATGTTGTTTTGGGGGTTCAGTAATTATATAACACACCGTCTCCAAATCTCCTATGTGTCAAAGGGGCTTTTGGGCCCCCTCAGGATGCAGCGCCCAGTAGCATCTGTTACCACTGCACCTCCTATAGCTACGCCCCTGTTTGCAAGCTGTTCTCATCTTTTCAGTTAGCCATTGAAGGAATGAAGTATTTTAGCCTCTCAATTATTTTGTAGACCTTTTTACTGTTCACTCAACACTATTTAGGAGAAATAGACTTTATAGAGTATCAGGATTAGACTCTTCTCTCACTTGTTTTACTGTGTCATCTGGAGATATCTGCAGGTTTGTGTATTTTTTGTGGCAGGTTTGACAAAACCGTGAAGACGTCCAGCTCTTCCCCCTATGAACATGGATTTACATTTGAGGTTGGTGCTACACTTACATTTAAAGCTGGAATACTGTGCATTGCTGAGACTGAGGCATCTATGCAAATGAGTCTGAGCACAACGCACACCTGGAACTTTACAGAGAGTGACGAGACCGAGGTAAGTGAGGATTGTCTGCCACTGGTACAATGTTCACCCCCTCCATCTGTGCTGGGTGATACCTCCTCATCTACAGCAGGTTCTTCCATGATGCTTCTTGCCTCATTGACACTGTGACAACCAAGAGTTATTAGGAATGTTCTGTGCTATGTATCCTGATATTTTCTGTTGTGATGGAAGACCTTCAGTTAGCAGCAAAGTATTCCCAGCTGAACTCCTCTGTCCCCGTTTTCCATACACATATTTAATTCCTTAGTTGCTGTTGGTCCCTACCTCACTCTTCTTCATCTGATCACACCCAAATTGCTTTGCATTTTGTTGGCGACTCCATAAAAATAAATCCTTGAGCTCTTACATCTTTCTTTCTTCCTTCTCTCTCTCACACTTCTTTCCTTACAACTCTTTCTTTTAACCTTCTTTCTTTCTTTAAAGGGGTGTTCTCACCATAGACCAAAGTCTGATAGCTGGAACAGGCCCCTAAAAATTATGGAGCCCAAAAGAAAGCCAGTTATGCCAGACAATGACTCCCTATTCTGTTCTATGAACTTTCCCAGTACAGGTGAGTGGTGTTTTCAGCTGTACTCAGATCTTCCGCAGAGCAAAATGGAGAGTCATGAGCAAGCATGATTGGCTCTCCATTCTGCTCAATAAATTTTAGGACCCATTCCCAAGATAGGTGTGGGTCCAGAGGTGGGACCAGCATCTATCAGACTTTGATGGTATATCTTAGCAATGTGCCATCAAAGTCAATGGCTTCCTTTCTTCACTCTTTTATTACAAAAATAAAACAGAGAAAATTATTAGTATAAAATACTACCAAATATCACTGGATAAAGATCTTCTTGCCAGATTTCTAATTGTTGTATCATTCTACAGGTGAAATTTTCATCAAGCTCAGAGGTTGAGGTTGACCCTGGTAAATCCATACGAATGGTGGCTTCGGTGGTGAAAGCAGAACTGAATGTCCCATACCAGGAAAAAGGTCAGGCCCTCTTTGGACTGAGACTGAAATTGGGGGGGAAACCTGGAATGGAGTTTCAGTGTACAACCTGAGGGTTACACAGGAGGATTATAACAAATAACAACTAGCACAAAAAAAGAAGAGCAGATAGATGTTGTTAAGATGGGGCCCCCCAAAAAACAATAGTACCTTCCCGCAAAATGCATCCCAATCATTTAGCCGATTTTTAAAAAATAATTTCAACTGCAATAATACAAAAAAAAAAGGAAAGAAAATATTAAATTCATCCAGGAATGTAGCAGGATTACAGATTTCAATGGTGCATCTTCGTACATTGTTAAATATTTCTAAACGCTGTAAAAATAGAGTCAATAGGGGGAGGATAATGAAAAATAACCATGTAAAATTTTTAAGAACATCATTTTATCTTTAAATTTTAAAAACCTCAAGACTTTTTAAAAGGATGTAAGGGGAAAATTGCTTTGTGAAGTCACTTGGTTGAAACAGAAAAGGATATTGTGACTTTAATCATGCTATTGACATAATGTGATTTGGAATTCAGTTGTGTCAATAAACTCTGGTAGAATCTGCAGGAAACATCTAAGTAGTGTGTGTCTACTTATTCTCCAGCCATTTATTTACCTAGGAGAGCAACTCAAACATTAATTAGAGGTCCCAACGAGATTCCACAGCCATGTTTCTATTGGAATAAATGAAGAAGGACTTTTCCTCAATACTTACTTAGTGGACTTCTGTAATGGGTGAGGACTGCTTTGGTTTGAAAGTCTGTTGCATTACAAATGGATAAAATATAGGTGATGCATTTTAACAATTTTACTTTTCTTTCCTTAGTATAAAAATACTAGCCTTGTAATGGAAATCAACCAGACCTTCCTGCTGATATCCACACTTCCATTCAATCACCCTCCCATTCATCCATAGCTCCATTCATCGACACCTCCATTCATCTACACCTCAGTTCATCCCCAAAAACCCCCTTTATCCCCACCCAATTTATCCACACTCCCCTCATCCAAAACCCCCCAAAATTCACCCCTCCATTCATCCACCCTCCTTCATCCCCACCCCCATTCATCCATCCTCCATCATCCCCAAACCCCGGGGTTTATCCATAATTTCCAAAATCCCGCAAAGCCTTTTTTTCTTCTATTTCATAAAATTCATTCAAATGTTAATTTTCATGGGTAATCCAACAGACCTCACTTTGGAATCATTTTTTGTCACTTTTCCAATATTGTCTGCTATAATTTCTTTCAACACTACTTTAAGTCACAAACATTATGTTTCCCTGCGAATTTTAGTTCCTATATGGGTGATCAAAGTTTGAGACCTCCTCAGTCCTGGACGCACATTCTCAGACATCCCTTCTTCTCGGGGCTACTTCAGTCTATTTCCCGGTAATAATCACACACACTCATTGTCGAGCAAGTGTTCAACCCCAGGTGCTGTCATTGTACTCTTGTCCTCTGTACTGTTTAGTAATTAGTCAAACAGTGCAAATAAATAAAAAAAGAAACCCCAATCAGGTATGAGTATTGATAAAGAGAAAAAAAATCCACAGGTTTGGTTCCTGCAGTAATTTGAACCTAGGACCCCTGTTCTGTGAGGCAAGAACTCTACTATTGAGCTACATTGTAGCTACTCACAGCTTGTTACATAAACAGACCTCTGTATGACTAGAGTGGGCAGGAAAGGCATGGTGATGTCAGCCTACTGGGTCATATGCTATGCAATTCAACCAAATCACACACGCCTCCTTCTGAGTACAGTGTAAGCTAAAAAGAGGAATATAGGACTTGAAATGCCTTTGTGGCAAAACCCCTTTAAGATTATTTCCTGATCTAGCTATTGTTTGTTTGTTTTTTAAATATCTGTATTTTTAAACAAATTTGTTGCTCAGCAAAGACTTAGTGGCATTTGTGAATGTTTTGCTGGTATTTAAGCCTGGGTGGTACTGTTTTCTTACTATGCTATGATTAAGGTTTTCCAAAACATGTCGGCATGTTAAGCATGATGGATCTGTCTGGAATCCTTGGTTTCTCATATACCGTTGATATGCCATCAAAGTCTATGGTAGGAAGACCCCTTTAAAGGGACACACCCCACATGTTCATTTTGTCATCTTAGGTCTCATTAAGTGTTTGGTGAACTGGATAATGTATAAAAGATATTGCCATGGAAGACTGCATAGGGGGTGATAATCTGGGGGTATCCTTCAGCAAAGTCCAAGCCTCATTGCAGAATGAAGACCAGATGCTCCTTAGATTCTGCTCCTCAGCACAGCCATACACCAATCCTGATTCAACTGAGTCACTACCCACCTTTAGGTAGGCCTAATATGGGTGGTTGACAGGACAGTTCCGACACCTTGAAGAATAACTTGAAGCATTTGGTCAACAATGCTAAATCTATAAGAGGCCACTAACTACCCCTTCCACCCAAAATAAAATACAGATGGTGTTGGTCATATCAACAAATAGAGAGGAAAATCCAGGAAAAGAGAAATCCATAAGTCTAGCGTCTCTGAAGTAATAGTAGTAGGTGAAAAAAAAAACACATAGTCTCACAGTCACATAGAAGGAGTAAGTCAAGCAAACAACCATTTATAGGAGTAAGGTAGCAGCATAAGAGACCCGAATGGTCCATGTTGACCAAGACATATCCAACTTATTGCAGGTTTAATCAGTCAGGTACTCCATGCTTTCTAGCTATAACTGTTAAAGTGACATGAGTGCAGGAGATTTATAAATTGTAGTGCTCTGAAGGGTGAAAGCTTGTAATTTAGTAAAGTAAACAAGCCCCATTACTAGAGATGAGACTCTGCAGGGAGTGACTCACCATGGTCGTGCTGACTGACTGACAGTAGCTTGGATAAATCAGAGACAAAGAAGAGAGAGGTGAGGAGAGGTTATCAAGAGCCAGAGAAATGTGTGTGCTCTAAGAGGAGATGAAATCTTTTTTATTTCCTGACGAAAGCAAAATCAAAACAGCTATTTTGTCACAATCCATGCCGCGGTCCCCCATTCCGGGTCGCGGACATGGCCATGTTTTCGTTTTGCAGTGATCTCTGTTGCGAACCGTGAATGTGCCTGTGTTCCTGTCGCAGTTCAGGTTCCTGTTTCAGCAATGCTGTCACCGTGAACTCACCTGTCTTCACTTCCCGCTGCTTGCCTGCTTACCCGTTTGTGGTTGCAGTGAGACTTTTCCCCATGCTGGCCTTGCTGCTCCGCCATCTTGTGGCTGCTGCCCTATGCCCTTGTTTCTCTATAGAGGGGAGTGAACACGTCCTTCTCTCATTTATTCCCACAGTGTGCAGTGGGATTAGGCTACCTCTACCAATCTTCTTCCATCTGTGTGGTTATAAGCCTGCTCCTTCCCACACGCCCAGCCTGGTCCTTGTTAGTGGTTGTGTCTTGTTTCTGTCCTTGTTGGATCCTTAATGTTGTTTGTTGCTCTGCTGCCATATGTCTGTATGAGTCTCTGTCTATGAGTTTCCTTGCCTTGTTCTGATGTCTGAGTTCTTGCCATGTGTCTGCTGTTGTCTTGTCAGTTTGTGCCTTAGTTCATAGCCAGTGTTCTAGTTTGTGTCTCTACTTTGTTTCCTGTCATGTTATTGGTGTTGTGTCCTGGCTGTTCATGTTTTACACTTTGGCTTCCGTCTGGCCTTCCCCTTGATATCTATTTGGTCTGTATGTCTGCTTAGTTCTGTTTCTTGTCTGTTGCCTTCATATCACTGACTCCAATTATAATGCTCTACCAAGCTGTGATTCTTACTAAATTATTACCTATGGCAAAGAGCCATTATTTCCAGGAAACTGTTCATTCAAAAAAGGAGTTTAAATGCATAACAAGGTAGCAGATCTTGAGAGTTAGCAACAAAAGTACTGTAGCAAGATCATGGATATTTTCTGCGATCACAACCCCAGGGGGCAAAATTTTCTCAGAAACCTGCCTCAGCCTCGGCATCATTGGTAGGGTTTAGTTGCTTGGTACTATCCAAGTATAACAGGTTCTTATGATCAGTGAGCACAGTCGTATGGTGTTTAGCACCCTCAGGTAAGTATTTCCATTCCTCATAAACCCATTTTATGGCCAAGAGTTCACAATTACCAACATTATAATTGCGTTCTAAGTAGGAGAACTTCCTTGAGAAGAAGGACACAGGTTGCAAGTGGGTAAAGGATTCAGTGCCATGAGACAAAACGGCTCCCACCCCCTGCTTTGAAAGCATCAACTTCCACCATAATAGGATTATCCGGATCAGAATGAATCAAAACAGGGGAATTGGTAAAACATTTCTTAAACTGTGCAAATGCCTTTTCTGTCTCCACAATCCAATGAACCAGGTCAAACCCCTTTCTGATGAGCTCCTTCAATAGCTTAGCTAAGACTGAAAATTTTGTAATAAATTCATGGTAGTAATTGGAAAACACTAAAAAATGTTGGAGAGTCTTGAGGCTAGGAGGGCATTCTTAATTCTCAATAGCCGTGACTTTGAGTGCATCCATACAAAAAGACTTTGTGGTGATAATATAACCCAGAAAGGAAGCTTTTTGAACCCCCAAATCGGAGGAAAAGATCAAGATGTTATCCAGGTTTACCACCATATGTCAACCTAGGAGATATCTAAAGATATCATAAATGAACTGCATTTAAGACTGTGGGTGCGTTACACAACCCAAAGGGCATAATAACGTATTCAAAAAAATCCCGCTGGTTGTTAAACACAGTCTTCCATTCATCCCCCTTCTTTATCTGAATCAGATTGTGGGCCCTTTGGAAATCGAATTTTGAGACTCAGTGGGCACTCACAATCTGGAAGAAGGTACTGTTTTTTAACCATAATATTGTTCAGTTCTCAATAGTCAATACAGGGTCTAAGGCCCCCATCCTTCTTATCCACAAAAAAGAATCCAGCTCCCACAGGAGAAATTGAAGGGCAGATAAGTCCCTTTAGAAGACTATCCTGTATGTAGTCACGCATGGCCGTGTGCTCGGGAGCTGACAAATTGAAGATCCTTCCCTTGGGGTATTATGATCCTGGAATTAGCTCAATACCACAGTCAAAAAGCCTATGAGGTGGCAATACATCAGGAGATTTTTTTATCAAAAACATTAGCAAAGTCAGAAATGAAATCAGGAAGTTTGGCTTCCTCCAGCTGCAGATAAATAGAGTGGAAGGGACATTGAGGACTCCATTTAATCAATTCTCTTTTTCTACAGTCAATGACAGGGTTGTGATCAGGTAACCAACTAAGGCCCAAGATAATATCAGATAATAAATTATTTATAACAAAGAAAACTACAAACTCAGAATGGATAGAGCCAACCTACAAATACAATTAGGGGATTTTGAAGCAGATCCTCCTGCCAGCAGGGTAAAGTCAGCCGTCATAACGGGAAAAGGATAATCCAGTTCTACCAAATCCAGACCCAAGACCAATATAAAGACAATGGGCCACATGTATGAAAACTGTCTAGGTCTAAAATTCACTTTATTGCCCATAGCAACCAATCAGAGTGCCCCACTTATTTTTCCAGAGCAGTATATGAAATTAAAGGGGCACTCTGATTGCTTGCTATGGGCAATAAAGTGAGTTTTAGACCTAGACAGTTTTCATACATGTGGTCCTAAATCAACAAAGTTGGCAGCTGCCCCTAAATCAACCAGGGCCTGCCCAGATACAGATTTCAAAATAAAAAAACAAGGACACAGGCAATAAGATCTTTCAAATAATTTCAAAAGATATCCTGGATCCTTCTACTACCACTCAGGCGCTGGAGTTTTTTTTAGCTGGAATCTAGGTTTGGTGGGGAAGTTCCAAAGAAAGTGACCAGATTCACCACAGGTGTTTGTTATGCGGTACTTCCTCCTGGATTTAGGAAAGGTTCAAATTTACATGGTTTCTCTCCGGGAAAGTTAAGAGGAAGAGACGATTTTTTTTAGGAAAGGGGGAAAAATGACAGAGACGATACAGATGAATGTTCAGGTACTGACTTTTTCCTTTCTCCTCTACCTGAGCCTGCAGTTGATATGGACCACAAAGGTTATAGACTGCTCTAAGGTAGTGGAGTTGAGGTGGCTGACCCAGACATCTTTCATTGCGACAAATAGGCCCTGTCTGAATAAGACTTTTAGTGCCCGTTTACACGGCAATGGACAAATACCGGTTGGTTTACCCAAAAGGGGTTTTGTCCTGTTTTAGTGCCGTCCCCACGGCCGCGGGGAGGGGTGCGGCTTTTCTCTGCGGTGAATGTAGAAAAGCCCTCCCCGTTCCCATTCACATGCTTATATTCCGTCCAAAAACTGGACGGAAGAATGTTCCCGTAGAATGTTTTTCGGGCGGCCGGGGTTTTAAAAAGGGGAGGGGGCGGAAAACCGTGCAGTGGGGATTCTGCGGGGTTTTCCATAGAAGCCCGTTTTTGTTCTTTGCGGATGGTTTTTTTCAGACGGTAGTGACGAAAAAAAACTTTGATGTGGGGCAGTCGTTAAGGTGGAACACATAAAAATGGCGTCAGCACCTTGCAGAACTCCTTGCAGTTTAATCAGCCAAAAATTCCCCTTCACAAATGTTCAAGAGTTTCCACAAGTGCGTGGTCTGGCTAAGAATGCATAAGCCCCAAGGCCTGAGAAAACAGGTGCAGAGAAGTCCACTCTGGAGCATTGGGGAGAAGACGAGTCCCCCTTCTTTTGAACCCCCAAAAAAAAAAAGGAAGGGATCACTATGCCCCCAACTAAAGTCTCTGAGACAACGGGGCTTTCCCCTAAAATTTAGCCGACCGACTTTTGAAAAAATTGTCAAATATGGGCCCGGGGTTCCCGAAAAACCCGTCCAGGAAAGTATTTTTGGGATCCTTTAACAAAGCTAATGGGGGGGGACAGTGACTATTAGGGGTGCAGCAGAAAACCCAGCCTTTTGTTAAGTAAGGGGTGCCCATTGTTTCCCGGGTCAGTTACCAGGTCAGCCAGGCCCTCCTGGAGGGTATCTGCTTATTGGATGGGGTTGGGATTTTTTTTGGGCTTGTGAAAAATATTAAAAATTGGGAAAACCGGAAGGTTAAAACAGACTGAGTCCTAGTGCTAGGTCCCAGCAAAATATCCCTGCCTACTGGTCGGTCTGGCCCAAAGCAGTAGGCAAAAACTGGTTAACAGTGCTTTCTTACATTAAGTGACGCACAAAATAGGACAAGATGGACAGATACAACCAAGGGTAGTCAAGCATAAAAGGATCAAAATCATAGATAGTAACAGTGGTACCCAGGCAGCAGGCAATAGAGGAGGTCCAAACAACAGGCAAGAGATCAGAAAACCAAGCAGTCCAAATAGAATACAAACCCCACCTCAAGCTACAAGGAGACTATCAAAAGCAAGGTTTCAGAACAAAAGTGGTGTTCTAAGGCGATGTCAGAGACCCGGTCCAGAGTGTGATAGGACCAGCCCTCTGACATAAAGATCACACACAACACAGATCAGGAATCAAGAGAAATGAGTGGCGTAGTAAACCCGTCCATTTTTCCATTTTGGAGATGGTCTTAGCTCAGCACAAAAACCAGCGAAGAGCAGATGTGTGTGGTGGAGAACCCGTTAATCAACCACAGCAGCACTAAAATTTAGTAGTGATTAAAAAAGTGTAAAGAACAAAAGATTTTGGAAAAAAACATTGCCAAAAGCAAAAAATTTCTGCTGTACCTTTGGAGGGGGGCTGCAATGTGGGGTTGAACAGGGATAGTATAAAAAAGATTGTATGGGTCAAAAAAGTATTACAACATATATTAAATTGTAGGCGAGGGAAAAAGTCTAAATCACAGGATGGATAAAAAATTAAAAAAATTATTCCCCAAATTAAAAAGACTATTTCAGATTAAAAAAAGGGGTTTTACAAAACCAGCTTGGTGAGGGGTTAAATCTAAATGATTTGGGTAACACGATTCAGAGTTTTGGGGTTATTTTCCTTTTTTCCCAATAAATTAATTTCAAAGGGGGCAACATGTATAAAAGGGGTTTTGGGTTTAAAAAAACTAAATTTTTTCCCCTTGGGTTTAAAGGGAAAGGAAGGTTTTTAACAGAAGAAAGAGAAGATGTCGGTTTTTTTTAGTGTTTCATGTGGGTTTAAAAATAGATGGGTTTAGTTTTTTTATTACTACATGACTAGGGGGATTGGGAAAAAGGGTGGGATGGTTTTAAGTAAAAGAGGATATGGGGTGAGGGGGAAATTTGGAAATTTAGCTTTGGAGTGTTTGTCATTAGAAATTTGCTGGAGAAAAAGGTTTTTGGGAAAGTGAGAAAGGTGGGGGGATTTGCTGGAACTTTTAGGAAAAAAACTTTCCCCTGGTGTTTTTGTTTCCTTTTTTTGGTTTTTGAATTGGGGGGGGTTGCTTTGGGGAAGATTTAAAATAAAAAGGTTTAAAGGGGTTTTTGGAAGGGGGGTTTTTTTTTTTTTTTTCCAAGGGTTTTTTGTTTTTTTGGGCATTTTGGTTTGGTTTTTGGAAAGGTTTTTTTAAAAAAAATTTTTTTTAACTTTTTTATTCAAAAGGTTTTTAATTTGAAGAAAAAAGAAGTTTTTTATTTTGGAGAGGGGGTTTTTAAAAAAATTAATTTCGGGGGGGTTTTGACAGAAGTAAGTGAAAGCCCTTCAAGTTGAGTACCCCCTTTGTGCAGCTTTGCCCCAGGGGAAATTGGCCCAAAAGGGGGAAAGATGGGGCCGGGTGTGGTTGATGTTGGGAGAAATTTAAGTCATGGTTTAAGTGTTTTTGGAGTTCAAAATTTTGGGGAAATCAGCATACAAGGGAGGGGGAAACACACCTGGTTGTTTGTGTTTTTGGAAAATTTTCCCGGGAAATTTCCTTTCTTTTTTGATTTTGGGGGGTTTAGTAGTGAGGTCCCCCTGGGATGTTTTCCAAGATGGGTAGTATTTAAATTTAAAAATAATAATAATTTTTTATTTTTTATACCCGCCAACAAATTTCGCCCCCACTTTACAACCCTAGGGGTTTAAAATTTTAAAACATAAAAAACAGACTTTAAACACAGTGAAAGCTACTTACAGGTGAGACAAAAGGGTTTGTGGGGGCCCCTGCTTGAAAGAGCTTAAAATTTTGGTATTTTGGTGCGGGTTGCTCAGACACCACCAGGGAAAAATTTGTATAGGGGAAAAAAAAATTTTTGGGCAGTCTTTAGAAGACTAGTTTTTGATCAATGCCGTTCGGAAAAGTTGAGTTAAAGTCAAAACTTTTTAAATTTTTTTGGGAACTGAGCCAAACCAAGTTTTCACATTTTATTTGAGAAAAATTTTGGGCTTTGGACATGGCTGGGCATCCCCAATCTTTATTTCCTTTTAGCGTTCCTGCAGTTTTTTGTTGTTTACAAATAAAAAAAGGGGAATACAGATTTGTGCATAAAATGTTCTTATAATAACTTTGAACCTGAATCTGGTGATATGTTGTAAAGACTTATGTCATAATTGTGCAAGTCAGAGGAACGCCCTCTGTTCAGGAGTATAAATATACCACGATTCTATGAATTAATTATGCATTGCACTCAGAGAACCATCTGGTCGTCTGTGTACTTTGTGTCATGCAGTCCGGACTGCTTTCATTCATCCAATCTGGCTACCATCCAATATACCTAAGGGTCCCCCTTTTTGAGACCACCCTAACAGCTGGCGCCCTAAAGTGAGGCTGGAGAAATCCAAAAAGACAGCAATATCTCAAGCCTGTCACATTTACGGACGATGGATCAGGGACACACTGAATAGAAACGGGTGCAAAAAGTTAAGATTCATTTAAGATTCCTAAAAAAACTTCTCTGTGTCTCCCTAATCTGCTAAACTGTATGCCGGACTTCTGGGGTATGTTATAGTTAAGTCTTTTTGTACATCCAGACCATTTTTTGTTAAAGAACCATAGAATATCCTAGTGATACTTTAAAGTGTAATATTGGATTGGAGTATATATATGTGTGTTTCATGTCTGTCTTGTATGTGTAAACTCATGCTGCTATTAGAAGGTTTAGAAAAAGTTTGCACCATACTTGCTTGTTTGGTATTGTTTTGTTTACTTGGCTAATTAAAAGATTTTAGGGGTTGCAAAGTGTTTTTTTGTGTTTGTACCATTTCCTCAAAGCCCAAAGGGGATTTAGGATGCTCAGGTAGTCTTTTGGGCCCAAAGCCCTATTTCATATATTTGGGTCTAACACCCTAAAACTATGGAAGTGCATGAGAAATCAGTTTTCAGGTACCGAAGTGTAAACGGGAAAACGTGGTTTGGGGAAAGCTAAAAAAAAAAATTTGGGATTGGATGAGGAATTAAAGGGGTACAATAAGAAGCATTAAGAAATAGCTAGAGGGAGGAACAACAAGGAAGTTTGTTTTTTTATGATGTTTTGTTCTATTCTGTTTGTCTTTTTCTTAATGTTGCAAAAGTGAGAGTTGAGACAGTCTCTTGCAAACTCCAAAGGTTTGTGTAATGGTAAATAGGACCTTAACCCCCCCACTGTCCTGGGCTTTTTTTTGGTAAACGGCTCCGTAATGGAGTGCAGGAGAAATAACTCAGGGGGAATAACGTTTTGGTAAGCGGCCACCTCCTAAGTCCAAAGGTTGTGGTGTAGCGAGCACTGTTATTCACAAAGCTGTTTTTTCAGTTTACTGTTTTACAGTTTCAACCCAAAACGGCCATAAAATAACTGTTACAGTTACAATGAGAGTCCTTGAGTGATATTTTTTGTATGCTTGTTCTTGTGTATGAGTTTAAAAATAAATAAAATCCTGCTTGTAAGGGACCCGGGAAAGTGTGCTAAAGTAAAAACACTTTGTCACAGGATACATACCCCCTGCCCCCTCCTTTGTTATTTGTCTCAAACCCACTTTCTTTTACCTTCTTTTTCTTTTGTTCTTCTCTTGTTTTGTATGGTTGTCTATGGTTGGAAAAAGGCGGGCACACCATTCCAAAAATGGGTGGTAAGGGCTAGTGGGTTTAAAGTGGGAGAGTTGGGAGGCGGGGACATGTTAAGAAGAAAAGGTTTTGCTGCTATAAAATAAAAAAAAAAGCTTGAGAATGTGGATGACTGTTGGAGGGCCATTTGGGAATTTGCCCTGGGAAAATGGTGGCTGGTCAGAGATAAATAAAGTTTATTGGGATAAAAGAAGGATGGTGGGTAGGTAGCTAAAGAGATGGAAGGGGAAAGGGGATTTGTGGTGTAAGAAAGAGACAAGAGGGAGTAAGTATGGAAAGGAGAAACGCCCAGGGTGGAAAAACACAAAAAATTGGAGAAAACGCCCCCACCTTTTAAAAACCCCTTATTGGGCTCCAGTAGGAAAAGTAGGACATGTGTAGTGGGGAACAGATTCCAATGGGTGAAAATTTGTTTTCCCTGTGGGGGGACGAGGCCATGGCGGGAAAAGGGGAAGGATTATATCCGCATTTTACACAAAGATTAAGATATGTCCTTTCATCCCCCTGTTTTAAAAAAGGGAAAACCCTGCCAGGAGGAGGAGACACATGAACATTCCCCAAACAGTAAATAAAACAGGAAATATTTATGACAGACCCACTAATAGGGCCACTCCACCCCGGGCCATTACTTCTGAGCACGGGACCAGTTGTAAAACTGTATCACAGTATGACCTTGGAGCCCCCCAAGATCACCTGGCATTGCTCAAAGTGCCACAGCCCCTTTGACTTACCAATGGTTTTTATAGGTGATGTCAGGTCTTAAATAATTCACATGTACCGGGGCTTTGGGGTCTTCAAAAAGGGAAAAAATTGGGGAGGCCAGAATGCAAAGTCATCAATACTATAGAAAAGGGGGGAAGGGCCCATAATGATTTAGGGGATGCCAACTTACCCGAACCTTAAAATAAAGGATAGACTTTTTTAAAAGGTCTAAGAAGTGGTGCCGGAGAAGGTGGGGAAATCGACTTTTTCCCCCTTTTAGTGGTTCGGGGGCCCAAAAGACAGGGGATAAATTCGGGGGGAAATTTAAATTAAGACACAGGGGACTTGGATTAAAGGGAAACAGGGAGGTGGGAAGAAAGCTTTTCAGGAGTTTTCATGAAGGTCTAAAACCCACAGCTCCGCAAAGGGTTTCAAGCAGAAAAAACTGACGGGGAAAAACTGTGCCTTGAAGGTTGTCGGTGTAGCAAAAGGGTAAGCTAGACCAAAAGACAAAGGGGCCCCTCCCCATCATTTTGTCTCCGAGGGCTTGGAAAACAAAGTCATCAGGCAGGAGCTCAAAAGATGCTGGGCTGCGACAAAATAGGCCCCCAGACGATTACCCCCAGACATGACAAACATGACAGTTGGAGGCCCACCCCCCCAAAACCAATAGGAAAAGGAACCCCCTGAACTCTATCCCTTTAGGCATCCCAACACTAGGGCCCCAAGGGTAATCCAGTACTCTCCCGGTGGAAGGGAAAAATTTCCTTTCCCGGTTGTATGGGGGCTGCCAAAAACTGTCATTCGCCAGGAACATGTTAACGTTCTGAAATATCAATGTACTCTTTCAGACTCAATGGTTTGGGGGGTCAATCCAGAATGCCCACTAACAAACCATTGCCCCTCGTTAGGGGTGCCCTACATGATGATAAGACTAAAAAGTTAGTGACAAATCACCCGTCAATTTTTTGGGGGGGGCAGATGTACAAAAAGGCCCGCAGACACACATATTATCAACCAAATGGGACTGTTGTATTAAAGAGAAACCCCGAAAAAAATGTATGCAAAGTTTAGTGCCTTATTTATGTGACTCAGTCTCCCCCAAACCCATGACCCTATCTTGGATCAGGTTCCCGATTCACTGTGGGCAAAATCAAAAAAAGACTAGGACATAGCCCGTTCCCCCCCATGATAAAACATTTGAAACCCGGGGGGAAGCTCCCTCAAAACAAGAGTACCCCTTGATACGGCAAAGAGGGGGGATAGGCCAAAACATAACCTTTTATAGCTTCTGGGGGAAATTTAAAACCCACTAAGTCAGGGCAAATACTCCACTTTTCCCCGTTAAAAGAAAGGGGGAAAGGGGCCCGTGACTTAAGGAGGGTTCAGGGTTCAGGGCAGTTAATGCGGTCCCTGAATGGACGGTGGGACCCCCAACCCCCACACCATCTTATCACAAATACCCCAAACACTGCCCAATGGTTCACATCATAGATCTGGGGCCCAATGCATATTTCTCGGGCCCCCTAGAACCGAATGCCAGTATTTTTGCCTTTACATTTCGGGGGGCCCAATAACATGGAAAGTTCTCCCCCGGGGGGCCAGAAATTTACCTACCCCGTACACGCTATTTTCAATGGGGCTTGCAGGATTGGGTATTCTGCATGCTGAGTTGTCTCTTGAGTTTTAACGACCTTCTTCTGTGTGCCCCAAAAAAAAGGGGTGCCGTAAACCACCTCGCACTACTCCAACATTTGGCTCAAAAAGGGGTAAAGGCCCCCAAGGGAAAAATTACAATTTTGTCAGGAAAAGGTGTGTTTCTAGGAATTTCAATCAGCAGGAGGGCATTTGACCCCGGACAGGAAAAGGCAATTGAGGGGGTTTAGCCCACCGACGGGGGTCCAACAGCTTTATTTCCATGGTAGTGCAACTGCAGAGCTTGGGTCCCATCCCGTCATTTTTATGCAGCCCCCCCTTTTGCTGTTTGACCTGCGTCCCTTTTATTGACCCAGAAGTGCTAAGTTTTTTCTCACAAATTTTCAATACCCACACCCAACCCTAGGTACCCCAATTATATAAAAGTGTTCTTACGTACTGTATGGAGATGAGGGGGCAGCAAAAAGGGGTTTTGACCAAAAAACATGGCAAAAAAAACCCTTGCCTACTAGTCGGCAAGGGCTGGATCCCCGTCACTTTGGGATCCCAATGTGCCCGGCGGTAGCAGCGTTTCACTTCTGGGGACAAGGCTTCAGACATAGTGTTGGGTTCCCTGTCACTATTTCACCCCACACGACCTATAAATATTTAACCCGGTTGAAGTCAAGACATTTCTGTGGGTAAGCAATCAGATTCAATGTGCCTTGTCATGCCCCCAAAGGGATCCTAAAAGATGCAGAATTGAATCCGCTATCTTTCCCATTAAATTAGTGGTGCAATGAGGGGGAGGGGGGGGGGGGGGAGCAAGGAACACCACTTTTATTCGGGGGGTTTTTCAGTTGAAGGGTTCGGGAGTGCAAATGAACCATGATTGCATAGCCCTTAGGGGCCCGGAGACATCAGGATTTTCACTGTTTATGATTTACCTCTCACAATCCAGTTTGATTTTTTTTTGAAATGGCTCAAGAGCTCGGGAAGACGGAGGGGTTTTACATGGGTATCAGTGGACCACAAAGGGTAGCAAAGCAGAGTGCTTGCCCTACATGTCCAACAGGAGGCGGAGCTTACAGCACTCTTTTGAATCGCTTAGAGATCAAAAGACAAACGAGAACATTATACTGTTCCGGGGTATTCTATTGGAATTGACACGGTTATATGAGTTTTAGACATTTTAATATATGGCCCCATTTTCCCCGCTTTGGAAAGAATTATTTGAAAATTTTGGGTGGAAAAAAAGGTATTTGGGAATAACAAAAGTTCCTCTCAATACTTTGTTTATCTCCTTTTTTGGGCAATGACAGAGCCCAAAAACGTTTTTTAAATTTCAAAAGGTTGGCGCACAATTTTGTGGTTTTTTGGGGCCCATTCCCCCTGCAAACTCCTCAGAGCTGATGTTTGGGGGGTGCGTTTTGGGTTTGAGATCTAAGGCTAAGCTACTCCGGTTCTTGAAATGCTTTTTACGAAGCACCCTTTGTTGCACTGGCAGTGTGTTTGGGGATCATTGTCAGCTGAAAACCCACCCACCTTATCTTCAATCCCCTTGTGATGGAAGGGGTTTGAACTAAAGGTATCTCGATCAGGGCCTATTCATTTTATGTACACAAATCATCACCGGGCCCCTGGCACAGAAACAGCCCCAAGCTGTGTTCCACCCCCATGCCTCACATTTTCTGTTTTTTTTTGGGTGAACCAGCTTCCTCTCCTCCAAACCCCAAAGGTTTTTGTTTTACCCCAAAAAGGTTTGGTTTCATCTGGACTAATGATATTCTCCCAATACTCTTCTGGATCGTCCAAAATTTTTGTTTAGTAAATTTAGATGGGGCCCCGGGCTGTACGGGGTTTAAACAGGGGAGAAACCCCGGCCTGCATTATCGGAGTCCCTGGGGCTTAGTGTGTTACTGATGGGACCTTACATTTTGGGTTTCCGCCTCTGCGGTCATTACTAGTTTCCCCCGGTGGGTTTTGGGGTTTTTGCCCCCCAATTTTGTGATAATTTTTATCCCAAGGTGGATTAGGAAATTATCAGGATTTGTATGTCTCCCCTTTTCTATTGCTCCCCCAGTTGATTTTTTCACCAAACGCTTGCCTATTGTGATTCTCTTCCAACCTGTTGAGGGGTACAATTTTGTTTTGGGTCCTTCGACAGCTTTTTGGGCTTCACCATAGTGGAGTTTGGGGGTTGGGGTGTTTGAGGTTTTCCCCGGTAACGACTGGGGCCCCCTTTCACTTTCGACCAGGCCCTAGAACTTGAACTTATGCCTCTGCTTCAAGCTTTTTAATTGATTTGTGATGGCAGCAAAAAACAGCTCAGAGAAAAAGGGAGGGTTCCGTGTTTAGGGACATATTATAGGGGGTGCAGCCGAATGGGGGCCCTGCATCCTGGGGGGGCCCTAAAACCCCTTTGACACTGAGAAACACCCCTATTGGAAATGGTCATCCATTTGGGTTTGTCAAGGTTTCCCTAATCAAAAAGGGGCCCCCCGACAATTAAAAAATAAAAACTATAAAGGGGGGGGAAAAACCCATTTTTTTACCTGTTGGGCCCTTAAACGATTAATAGGGGGAGGCAGCGGGAACATCCAATGAGGAACCTATACAGTGGGGGGAAAAACGTAAATTTTAACATCTGTAATTGTAAAATGGATACGCGTAAAAACCTAGTGAAAAATTGTACTTAAGAGTGACAGAAAAAACTGAATAAAAATTTTAAATTCCCTTCAATATTTCTA